>VYXB01007645.1:560965-605340 GCA_013397135.1 Pachyramphus minor | reverse complement strand
CGCCGTGCCGCCCGGCGGGCGCTGGGGCCCTGCCTGCCCCGCGCCGCCCGCCTCTACCCCCGCCCTCGCCCTCACCCTGCTCCCGCCCCTGCCCTTGCCCCTGCCCACAGGAGCGCGCACGAACCCGCGGGGAGGCCGTGACAGTGTTGTGCTGTGCGGGCGCGAATGACAGGGATGCACAAGGAGCTGAGTGGAGCGCTGGCACTGCAGGGTGCCTCACTTAACACCTTACGGGTCTAAGGTGACAGCTTGCAAAGGAACGGTTTTCTTAGGGTTTCCGAAAGGACATCTGCATCCCATATAAATATCCTAAAAGGCCATATGTTTCAGTATGAAAGTGTTCGAAGAGGACAAGGGCCTTGTTACAATTTGGGGAGTCATCTGCTTATCTCTACTAAGCTTTGTTTGTGAGGAGCTGTGCGTTTGAGGGGCATCTTAACGCAGCTGGGACCATGTCAACAGCCCCTGATAGTTGTCACAGACTCATAGAATGGTTTGGGTTGGAAGGGACCTTAAAGATCATCTCATTCCAGTCCCCCTGACATGGGCAGGGGCACCTTCCACTAGATCAGGTTGCTCAAAGCCCTATCTGACCTAGCCTTGAACATTTGCAGAAACGGGAATTCACTTCACTGGGCAACCTGTTCTAGTCTCTCACCACCCTCACAGTAAAGAATTTCTTCCTCATATCAGATCAAAACCTACCATCTTTCAGTTTAAAGCCATTACCCCTTGTCCTACATGCCGTTCTGAAAAGTCCCTCACCAGCTGTCCTGCAGAGATCCCCTTCAGATACTGGAAGACTGCTGTAAGGTCTTCCCAGAGCCTTCTCTAAGCTAAGCAACCCCAGCTCTCTCAGATTGTCTTCATAGGAGAGGTGCTGCAGCCCTCTGATCATCTTCATGGCCCTCTTCTGGACCTGCTTGAAGAGGTCCATGTCCAGGACACAATTGGCTTTCTGGGCTGCCAGCTCATGTCCAGCCTCTCATCTACCAACACCCCCAAATCCTTCTCCCCAGGGCTGCTCTCAATCCATTCCTTGCCCAGTCTGTATTCACGCTTAGGATTGCCCCAACCTAGCTTGCGCTTGGCCTTGAGGTTCACATAGGCCCACCTCTCAAGTCTGTCTAGGTGCCTCTGGACGGGAGTTGTTACCTCAAATGGTTTTGGTTTGGCCATGTGCTGTATCAGTCTATTAGACCTGTAAATCATCAACCCCCATGTCAAAGTCCCACAGTGTTGCACGTTCTGCATTGTCATAATTTTCCTGTGTCACATGGGTATTGTTTGGGTTGTTTTAAGAGTGTAATGTGGGGGTGGGGGGTAGGGTTAAGGTTGTACACTTTCATATATATATGATATTTTATAAATTACTGGAAGTATTTTATTTTACATAAAAGCGCTGTTTGCTGATGCTTCAGTTTATACTGGAGTATACCAGGCAAAGGATTTCCTGCAGAACAGAGTTTTATCGAAAGAAGGAACCTGTGTTCACTTTTTAGCACAAAGGAGGAGGGCACTTTATGAAGCTGCTGATAGGCCCCACTTAACTTCACTTGGGTTCACAGTGTGGAGTGGCTCAGAAATGCAAAATAAATTCCTTTCTCAGGAAAGGAGGTAGAAACACATCATCCAGGAGTGCATCTGACTGACTGCAGCTGCTCATGGGCATGGAGTCCACAGCACCACACTAAAGCTAGTTGTGTAAGGCCCCAGAGCACAGGCAGCATGCACATCAGCTGCTCTGCCATGGATGGGCTCTGCTGCTTTGCTCCTGTTGCACCACATTTCATGCTCATGTAGACACAGCTGGAGTCTGCCAAGTGATTTTTGCATTTTGTCCAGGGTTTTGGATGAAGGAAACAAGTGATGAAGAAATGCATACACCATTTCAGGCACTGGTGATTTCATATTTTGTCCCAAATGCATCTAGGTTCCATCTGCCAAATGCCAAAACTTATTATTATGTTATCTACTATGCTAATTAATCCTTCATTAGGACATCTTTCTCCTGGGTTTCGAAACCTGGGTTTCTAAAGGCCATAAACCACGTTTTAGTGCTTTCTCTGAGAAACTTCAGTGAACTGGTCAGGCATTGGACTGGCCTGCCCAGGGAGGTGGTGGATTCACCATCCCTGGAGGTTTTTAAACTGAGATTGGACGTGGCAGTTAGTGCCATGATCTAGTAAACGGACTGGAGTTGGACCAAGGATTGGACTCGATGGTCTCTGAGGTCTTTTCCAACCCAATTGATTCTATGATTCTATGAACTGATTTTCTCATCTTTCACTGGAAAGAGAGTTTTTAAAAAATACCTCTCTCTCTCTCTCATACATACCTTTCCATGAATTCTGTCAGCAACATGAAATTGCAAAAGTCTCAGCTGCACGATATGTAAATAGCTATCACTCTAATGCCAGATATCATCTCTCTCATGCTCCTTGACACTTACCGCACTATACATCCAGGGAGTATATTACTCTCTGAGACTGGCTTTTTTCCAGCTGAGCAGAAAAGATAGGGACCCAGTCTCAATCAAACTGTGTAGAGAAACACACGTAGACCAAGTAGAAGTAAAAGCTGTACATAAACAAGGTCTACAGTAACAATATTGGACTGTCTTACACAAGGGTACTAAGGAATCTGGTATTCTTGTGGATGAGTAGGTCTAGGACTCTTTAGAAACTACATACTCATTTTTTATTACATTTGAGGTGTAACCAACTCTTTTTATTGGTGTACATGGCATACAGACTCTAAACCCATTTAATTAGGGAAATCCGCTCATAAAATATGTCCAATAAACCAAATAATAAAGAAATCCAAAAGGAGATTTTAGCTTTCTTGTTTAAAGGGAATTCCCTGTATTCCAGCCTGTGCCCATAGCCTCTTGTGCTTTCCCTGAGTATCCCTGAGAATGGTCTGCCTCCATCTTTGCCCCCAAACCAGGTATTTACACACACCAACAAGATCCCCCTTAGCCCCAAGTTTTTCCTTCTTGAGGCTGAATAATCCCATTTTGCTCAGCCTCATCTTGTATGACAAAAGCTCCAGTTGTTTACCATATTCTTGGGCTCTCTCTCGTATGTCCATGTCTCTTTTATATGGAGGAGCCCAGAGTGGACAGGGTGCTCCAGGTGTGGCTTCCCTGTGCTGAGCAGAGAGGAAGGATCGTGTCTGCTTGACTACATGCAGGGATGGACTACTTTTGAGCTTGGAGAAGGTGATCCTTAAAAAATCAATCAGCTTTCTGATTGAGAAAGGAGACCCCTCCTCTCTCCAGGACCATGATGTTAACAGGGCAATTCCCCCATAGATTACCCAAAACAGAGGATTTCCATTTCAGCAATATATGGACATTATATAATTTTCAGCACTGTTATTTGCTTTCCCCAGTAATGCTCATATCAAAGTACTGTTCTTCTATAAATGTATTTATGGTCATTGACAAAATAAATTAAGCATCTGACAGAACAAAAATCTCTTATCTGTGTTCTTTTTATTTTTATTTACAGGGTTTGTGCATGACTCTACTGAATATGGCAGTGCCAAGTGTTTAATTTCAGAATCATCCCATCATTTTTATACAAAACAGACTGTCTAGCCTACCATTCTGTATCGGCATCTGCTAACACTTGTGTTCAATTTCAAGAGAAGAAAAACAAAGAAATGTTATGTAAATAAGCACTTCAAAATGCCTAGCATATATAGCAATTAAAAAACATAAGCAACTACACCAGTCCATGGAGCAGGAAGTTACTTATGTCTTGTCAGTCCTCTTCCTAGTAGGAAATGGAATAATGCCCATTTTGCATTTGTAACTTTCATACACTCGAGAAAGGGAATGTCTGTCCTGACAGGGAACACCAGGGAGCAGGAAAGGGGAGTGGGGTATCTCCATAGTCAGGGACCAGCAAGGAGCTGAGGAAAACTCCACTAGAAGCAATGCTCTTCTCCAGGACCAACAGCCTTGGGTAATTTGAGGTGGTAAGTCAGGTCTGGGGTCTATGCAGAGACCCAGTGGGGAACAGCAGGAGCCAGCACCAGGGAAGACAAGGCTAGGACATATGTCACCTCCCTTGACTTGCTGGCCACACTTCTTTTGATGCAGCCCTGGATGTGGTTGGCTTTCTGGGCTGCAAGTGCATACATTCCTGCCACACATTGAAAGACAATGGTGACACAGGGACCTAAGTTTCTTGAAGTTATATGACAGTTATATAATGGTTGGACTTGATCTTAGAGGTCTTTTCCAACCTAAATGGGACAAAAAAGTACTGTGTGAAGAAGATACTAGAATAAGATATTCAGTTTGGTTATGTCAGGCTAACAAAAATTTTATTTCCTCAAATGATAAGGTACCTATGTAATGGCACAAGACTGGAAAAGTCAGCCTAAACCAGCAACAGATTAAATCATGTCAGCTCATTTTCCACTAGTTCTTCTTTTTCTGAGCTTTGGTTCACAGTCTGAGTTTCCACCTCCTTCTTTGTCTAAGCTGTACATGTGCGCAAGTTTACTAGCAAGTTTACTACTTGCTTTATCAAAATTATCAACATAAATATTTTCAAATTTGAGAGTTATTTAAGTGAAACCACAAACGTAAGAAGAATGTTCTGCTGGTTTTTTCTGCCAGTGCAATATGAACAAGACAACTTGTTCACTTTTTCACTTGTAAAATATTTTTCCCAACCACCATTCCTTTGTACATATATATTTTTGAGGGTCAAAAAACATCACACAAAAAAAGATAGAGTTTATGTTTTTTGCTTCAAAAATCTATTTGAGAACAGAAGCTGCAATATATAAAGCTATATTACTGAAATACACAAACCAACAATAATGCTCCATCTGCTTAACTAAATTTCAAGCAAAATATTACACAGAGATAATCAGAGCAAGAAAGCTCAGAAGTTAAATATTTATCATGGTTAAACTGCAACTAAGAAACAAAGTGTCTGTGTCAAAAAATAAAATATAATCTCTTCTGCTGGAACATATCCTGATCACAACCTTTTCTGGCTCCCAAAAGGAATAAGTTGTTTTATCTGGTAGAATTTACAGTTCACCAGCACATGTTTAACACAAAACTGAACAGCAGAACCCCAGGTATTGCCAGCCACAGTGTATTGAATGTCTCTTGCCAGCAATGACCTCTAAATGCACAGCATGTTCTCACATTCTTTACATACCCACACCTCCTCGCAATTATTTAGAATGAGAATTGATGCACAAGCACAAGTTCAGCCCCAGGAGCAGGCTAGATGTCATGGCAAGGAACATCTGCTTTTCAAGGATATCTCAAGGTGAGTGTGCCCATTTCCCCAAAGCTGTCAGCTAAAAAACATAATCCACCACTGCAAGGGCTCATTCGGGCTCAGAAAAGGAAACCAGAAAGAATTAGCTCTCTTTCCCAAGGGCAAAGAGCTTATATGTAATGATTTTGATACTCTGATTTTAAATAACTGCCTAGCATTCAAAAAAGCTTCTACAAAGCTTATTTCTTACAAAACATATCTGCAGACTGAACACATGTATTAGTTCTGTTAGTTGCATTTTCATATAACACTTATGTCACAACACTTGAACCATGTGTGTAAATAGAACTCTGCTTTTGAGAGGTTGGCCCCACATCTCAGCTGCCCGAGGCCATCAAATGCCAAACAAGTCAAGTCTGAAGATGCCAGACCAAAACAATGGGCGAGCAGGTGTTGGAAATTATCAACTGCCTGCCTTAAACAAAGGGAGAAGATCCTCAGGAGCCACCCATGTAAACACAAAAAGATGCCAAAGCACAGGCTCCTGGAGAAGACTTACAATTCCCACATGTGGCAAGCCATGTTCCAGCGCTTGGCTTTTGTGAGAAAGAGGGACTAAGTGCAGGGAGCTCAGGTTGGCAGTTGGAGCAGCTCAGGCTTTAGTTATGCTCCTTCTTGTCTACAAATCTGAGGTTGTGTACTCCTTCCTGCTTCAGTGCAAAGCTGTGTTTAGACAGGGAAAGAGCTAGAGCAAACTCACAAGTTAATGCTGTGGTGAAGAGTCCTGGGAATACTTTAAATAAAAGGCTTGAAGGACACGGATAAGATCAGCATAGCAAATGCACAGCTCATTAAAGTATTCCACAGCAAGATATATCAGTAAACTACATCTTCATTTGGGATAAAAGCCAATCCAGGGATTAACTGAAAAACCTGTCAAGGCCCTTCATCATAAATCGCCTGTCTCTGGAAACGGGTGGAAACAATTCCACCCTCCTTCCTCCACTGCGATGGGGTAATTCATAGAGTTGCTGCACAGGAAAACGAATAGGTCTGGCTTGTGACTAACAAACCTGCCTATGCAAACTTGAGTTTGTGGGAAACAGACATGAAAACCAGGCTAAATATGTCTCTGCTTGGTAAAACATTGATTATAAGAGGAAAATAAGCATTGTTTGTCTATGCCTATGTTAGAAGGAACTACCATTAATCAAATTATCTATTGAGCATGTATCCATCTGTCTACACAAAATAGCTACAAGGTATTTGCACCGTCTCCCTGCTGGTAAGTGCTGGGTAACATGTACTCCACCACCATGCTTGGACCCAGGAAAGCTTTAGAGTTGGGACATCAAGTAGTTCTTGGAAATGAAGTTTCCCTACCCAGTTCCTAAACAGCACAAGCTGTTGAAGCCATCACTTTGGCTTCCCTGGCCCATCCCATTTATGACACCTACCACTCCAATTACCTATCGTGGAGACCTCTCTTTATCATATCCCTGATCTTCCTTGGCTTCAGCTGTGGCCTCCCATCCATGCTGCCCTTCATTGCCTCATGCAATACCGCAGCCCAGCTGGAGCAGAAGGATCCCCAGTATGGGATGCAGGAGCCTCTGCTCCACACAGGAGCATATTTGTCTTCACAAGCTGTCCTCCTCCAGCCAGTGTTCAAGCTCCTGCCGAGAAGGACATGTGAGGCTGCTTGAGGCTTCTTCCTTTCTCCTATGCTACACAAGCCAGGAGGATACACATCAGTGGTCTCTACTGAGGAGTGACTCAGTGAAGAGATCATTTACAACCTGTTGTCTTGTGGGAGGAGCTAATGAATGTGTCTGGGCATATTTTAATCGTCTAAGTTTATTCTCTATTTTGTTTTCTTATATTTTAAGATGCAAACCTCCAAGAGTCAGCTACATCCAACAATGTTTAAAGTGATGAGAAAGCATTTATCTTTGGAAATATATCTTTTACTATACATCCTGGTAATGAAATTCCTATTCCTTAGATAGAGATGGGCTTGGAGGAATGTTTGAGTATTACTTCATGTAACAAACCACTTAATGATATTAAAAATGATTATTTGAAGTGCTTAGCTTTCATGGACATTCATGGACACCTACATATTTGTACTTTAGAAAACTGATTTTCCAAAATCTCTGTCTAGAAACATCTAGCACCAACGAATATTTGCTAGACAGAAAACCCCCTAATTTTATCTGTCTCAAAAATAACTACATTCAATTCCTTCCTTTTATTTTCTTCTATGAAACAGTGACAGATCCTACTGCAAGGTTGTTCAGCCTCTGTGTGATAATGCAAATTTTATATGACCACATCTAAAATTGTATTTCTGAACCTTCAATTACTACCAGAGTAAGAGATCACTCAGATAAAGAGATCTGAGTCTCTTAATCATTACCATAAATTTGTATATATATAAAGTACATGGAGACCTTAAAATGAAAGACAGTGGCACTTACAGCATGTTACAGAACACACAGGCAGGTTCCTGATGGCCGCAGGTGCTGTGCAGTCTGTCAGCACAGTTCTTTCACCATACTAATTTATTTATTACCTTTATGATACCTGAGATTTTTTGATGGAAACATCTTTAAGGGTGATAGTCCTTCACTCTTTTAAACTTCAAGACCTCGATTAAGGAAACAATTAGAGCCTCTAGAAGGGGCTAGTGAGTCCCAGGTGCCACCAAACAACCCAGTGCAACCACTGCTTCTCAGTGGCTAGGACCTGTTCTCAACAAAAACATATAGCACCTTCAAAACCTTCAAAGTGACCATCCTCAATTTTGTTGTAAAGGCAAAACATCCCAGCAGTTGGGTTGCTATTTAGATAATGGTGATTTTTTTCCCACAAGGCAAAGACAGGATATATATTTATATTTTAGCTGGAGAGCTGTAGGAGAAACAGAGCTAGAAACTAAGAAATTAATAGATCAATATGATGAAAAGAGCCAAGATTTTAAGTTCAGACTTAAAGTTTAATGTTAAATAAAAATTGAGTTAAGCCAAACTTAAGTTTAGATTAGCTAAACTAAAAGCAATTATTTTATTTCAAGTTATATAAACATTTTGCAGTTTCTTTTCCTATTTGATGCCCCATTCATTATTCGTGCTTTGAAATTATCAATATTACAATGATGCTTAAAGAGAAATCATACAGTCAATCAAGTTGGAAGAACAATTTTATTCTGGGCTCCCTGCAACAGTAGCAGCCAGCACTGCCTGGTGTATCCAGATGTGGTAACAGCAGTATGAGGTGCAAGCACTGGCAGTGCCAGCAGGCAGGAGCAGCACTGGCAGTGTGTGAAGCCCGGGGCTCTCGTGCTGGTCACAAGCACTTCATGTGCTCCAAACCAAACTGTTCTGCCAGGCTGCTTCACTGCCCTCCTGTGCCCTGCTTGCTTCTCCCCGGAGAGGTCAGCACTCGCTCATCCTGGCTGGCACAGGCTACTTTTGTGTAAAAAGGGCAGCAGGTGGCAAGGCTCACCCCAAGGTCATGGAAAAGCCTGTGGCTCCCAACTGCCCGGGAACAAAATCTGCCTTTGCATTTCCATTCCACCTGTGTGGCACCAGGTACTGCTGTAGTTACACATGAAGTTTCCATGACATGAGCGTTTGCTGACAGAACTTTAACACATTTAGGGCAGGGGTGCTTTTTTAACTTTTATTTCTTGATGTGACCGTGGAGAATGAGGACCCAGGGATTTAGGAAGGAGCGCTACATTTAGGAAGGAGTGTACATTAAAAAAAAGTAAGATTAAAATACACTTTCAGCTGAAATTACTAAGGGTTAAAACATATGGTTTGGCACAAATCATTGAAGAATGCAAAAGACATCAGTCTGGCTTGTCTGAGGTAATGACAAGCTGAAAATTATCCTATAAGCCCGGACAAGGAAGCTTTTGATTACTTGGTTTTGTTCTTACGTTATTAACTGCACACCTACAAGGTTAAATACAGCTGTTGCTCTTCTCACTAAACCCATGGCATCCTAGAGTGAAACCACGAACTTCAAAACTCCTGAACAAATATCAAATGTGGTAAAAATTTCAGTATCCTACACTTCCCCTTCAAGTTTGGACATAAAAAAAAAATTGCAAATGTGCAGCTTGCATAAGTTCTTTCCCAGGGCAAATGCAAACTTCCCTTTGCTCTCTTTGGCTAACACACCTTAACAGGCAATATAAAGCAGAGGTAACCTTTAGATAACAATTTAGAGATTAGCTGGTAACAAATTAGAAAAATTAGAAATTTAAAATTATCTGTCAAGAAAAAATAAAGAAAAAAATCCAAGAGCTAATAGCCTTTCCAGAAAGTGGGATAATATTTTCCCCTTCATGGCAGCTGCTTTGCCCTTTGTAATGGGACAGCACTGCTCTTCCTGCAGCTGGCCCATGGCCTCTGAGGCTGCAGGGCACATGATCCCCATGTTCCGTACCCGCTTTGGAAAGAAGCAACATTACACCAGGTGCATCCTGTAGCATGTCCCTTTTAGTAAGAGCAGGCTCATCTTGAATCATCGGTGGTAAAGTGATGAAGCTGAAAAGTAGCTCTTGGCTTTGTAAAAATACAAGTTCAGTAAACTCAATATTCTCTTTTTGCCTTCAAAGGCTCGTCGAATGCAGCTTTCTCTCTACTGTTATCTACCCCACTAAGCACAGAAAAAAAACCTCTTCAAGGCCTACAATATAAACCCTGGAGCAGCCACAGTCACAAACTAACGCCGAGTTCTCAGAGATCTTACTCTCACAGGGATGAAAGGACCTTTATCATATTACCAGAAGGTAGTGGAGGGCATGGCTTTGTCCCATGCAGAAGGAATTCTCCCTCCTGTGAGAGGGTGGTTTGAGCTTGCCTGGAATGCCAGGAAACTGTGTCAGTGTCCAGCAGAATGGTGCAGTCATTCAGAACACAGTGAAAGGTATATAATTCTAAACTTCAGGAAAAACTACCCAACTGAAGCATGTCAACAGATGTTTCCTGACATTTATGGGCCCCTACTGTAGCATAGGGTGATGAACCACAGGAACATTTCTGACAGGTTAATTCAATAAGAATTGTGAAATAGAAATACAAAGGGAGCAGAAGGAATGCAGAGATCATCTTCAACCTTTTTTTCAACCAGTCCAAACAGGCCATATACAGTAATGGTCGCCTCCTTATCACCATAGTAACTAACAAAGCAGCACTGAATTTTTAGAAGTCCTTTAGTGTGCACATGAACACCGGGGTCAGCTAATAACCTCATTTAGTTTCTTCTGGAGTTGATGACAATCCTTCCCTTAGCTTCAACAGAATCTAGATTAGGATATTAATAATACACAGCGGGTGCTGTGTCCTGCCTAAAAGATCTATTGCTGCTTAGCAAGTTTTTATCTACAGTAAAATAGCACTGGTTTTGCACAGTTGTATTTATGCTTGGTACAATCAGATTTAAAGACACATATAGTTTAAGAATTTGCATGTCTTACAATGCAAGTTCTCCAGCAAGTAAAAAATTCCCTTCAGCATCCATGAAGGATTCCTGAAGAGTCTTACAGTACTAAAGCAAATGGGTTTGACCAAAATGTCTTTGAAAACTTAAAAACTTCAAGTATCCAAATTCTTTGTGTAACAAAAATATTTCTCAATAAAGGACCTTGATGAGCTTTTCCACTCTGAGAGCATGTGGTGTGTTGGCAGAGCAGCAGCACCCTCCCACCAAGCAGAGCCTTCTCTGCGGAACATGCAAACATGGAAAGGCCTCCTCACTAACCTGCAGTTGCATAGCACCTCTGGTTGGGGAAAGAGCAATATAAATGTGGGGAAGCAGAACTCTAGGTAGGTTTTTTTTGAGGAACAGTCTTGGTTTTCAGAAAAGTAATTAGTTAATTATCCTTAAGAAATAAAAATATGAAAAAAATTCCAAGTGAAAAGTCAAAAATCCTGTTTCCAGTTTATAGGAAGATACTTGCATCTTTCAGATAACACCCCAGTTTTAAGACTGCGATTATTTGTGTGCATCAAAATTCTTTACTAATGACCCCCAGTCCAACAGAAATAAGTCACCTCTTGGTGCTGAGGGATTCACAGGTTAGTGTGATTCTCTCAGCCCTACTTCCACTGAAATCCAGGACAAGATTCCCCTGGCTTTTCATATGGTAAGGTCTGGTAAAAAGAAGGTCATCTCCAATTTGCTTAATGTTTCCTCTTTGGACCAACAACTCTAAATTCAGACATAAATCCCTAATTTAAAAAAAAGTAAAAAGAGTTTGTTCTTCTTCCTCAGACTTTCTTGCTCAGCTCATTGTGCACCTGCTCCTTCTTTCAGTAACTTTCTGGCAAGGAAGCATTTCAGCTTTTCACTTAGGGAAGGTGGGAGGGGATTTTTATAAAATCGTGTATTAGGACCCTTTTTTTTTTAGGTTCTAAGTGGGAAGAGGACCTCTGGCAAAAAGTTGTGATCAGTTCGGAGAACCAGAGGAATTTCACCACTGATAAACTCCTCTTTCTTGCCCAGGAGCCACATTTCTGTCCTGCTTCCTTCTACACAGAAAAAATGATTCTTTTCCAAAGCAAGCAAAAAATAACAAAAAAAAAAGATTTTATTTTGGTTCTTTAGGTCACAGAAGAGCATTTGTTTGGGGTAAATTAGTCAGGATTAGTAATTCTCTTTCCTGTTTGCAAGTATTAGAATAAGTCTAGAACTCATATGCTGTGTTTCAGGATGGTTACGAAACATTAACTTTTTTATCATGATGCTATCTTGTAGACTTTTAGTTTCCTGTATCTGTTTTTTTCATACTCACAAAACTGCATATGTATAATATTAGACTTACTACAAATTTCACAAGCTTCAAGAATACTTGAGTTGAGTGGAAAGAAAAAAAAATTGTTCAACCAATATCCATGTTCCTCAAAGGAACAACAAAGTGGAGAATATTCTCATTTATATGTACAGCACCCAAAAGTACATAATGTGAATGAAATTCAGAAAGATTATGGAGAGGTGTTTAATCAAAAGATCTCTGCCCAACTGAGAAGCATGCAATTGGTATCTTACCTCGCGTGAATGGACCTGCAAATAAGTACAGGATGTAGTAACTACACACCTTATCAGTATTTTAGAATCATAACTAATATCCATTCTAAATTTCAGCAGACTACTTCCCCTGAATTATCAGGGGATTATTAGAGAGTGCTTTCCAGGTAAAATCAATAGTAACAGCAAAATCTTTGGATTGTGGATAGGAAGAAGAAATCATCAGGGTAAAACCATTACTTGATGAAAATTTGTTTTAATACCTTAATCATTACTTGCTAAATTTTTGTTCAGGTGAGAGTCTGTGCATTGATAGTCTGCATGCTGGTGTCACACCATGACCACATTTTCCCTTTCCTCTGCTATACTGCTACCCCAGCACAGTTGTTCCACGTCTCCCACACCAGGACAATAGCTTACTTTCAGCATCAATAATTATTTTATAAGATTAGAAATTAACAATCTTACACAGGCTGTGTATCACATTGGTAAATTGTGGACCAAGTTGAAAGATGCAGTGTTTAAAACCAGATTTATCTGAGGTTCCTACAGGGGACTATGGTGTGTAACCAGTAACAGTTGAGCTGGCACATGCACTGCTGGGTAATCCAAATTCTAGGCTGAATAGAAAGAGCAAACCAGCAAGGACTTCTGAAACCAACATCACAGTGTTACTTAGAACCATCCATAAGCTTCACCTCTCTCTCTGCAGTAGGGCAGCAGGCCCCCCTGGAGAGCTACTGTCACATCTGGACTGGGAATCAGCCCCAGTTTGGCTCTCAGGACCATGGCTGTGAGCCATGGGAGGTAAATCAGGAATTAAAACCTTCATGAGCACCTGCGCAGGCCCCCCTGGTTACAAGGAAAGAAAACCAAGAGGCTTTCCTCAAGCTAGGGGAAAATCATCATTCCCATGATGAAGCCTCCACCCTGTGCCTTGTGTGCAAAACTCCAACGCAGTGAAGTCTTTCGGAGCCTTTCCATCTGCATCTTCACATGGTGCAGCAAAATAATGGAAGCATATGTATAAATGGAGTATAAAACAACCCAAATGAATAAGTGCTTCAGAGACATCTCCATATTAGTGCTCTCAGGTAGATGATTAAATGATTGACGAGATTAGCCCAGACACTCTACTAAGACAAATTAGTCCAAATGGCTTTGAATAGCTGATTATCTGGCATCACTGCATTGAACAAACATTACTTGAGAAGCGCAATAAATGCAGCTCCCTCTCTGCAGTCACTAAGACCTGGAGAGGCTCAGCCTTCTGTGGACATTCATCTCATTGCCGCAGCAAAAACCGGCACGGTGCAGCTCTTCAGACAGTCCCTGTGCCCCCGACCATGCTTTAGCTTGATTCCCCTCCAATAGAGAAGATCCAAGATTCATCATAGAACTCAGCATGGATCACCTGCAAGGGAACAACAGCAGCAACAAAAGGAACACTTGGAATTCCAAGTCAGTGCCACTGCACAGCTGTAGAAGGCTATTCAATATAATTTGTGGCCATTAGAAGATGAGAAGTTGGTTAGTGATATTCCTACCATCCTGCTCCAAGTCCACGGAATTCTTTCAACTTTGTCCACCCTCTAAAGCATTACACACCTTGGGGTGCCTTCAGGAGTAGTGAAATGCCAAATATTGTGTGTCAGTGCGTTTGACTCCTCCACAATTCCTTCAAAAAGGCACAGGGTTTTCTTCTTAAAAGGCTTGTAAGCTACATTTATGTGATGACAGACTAAACTTCTCCTTTAACCTTTAAGTTCTGGAAGAAATTAAGATCGATAATTGTTCTTTCCAGCAATCCTTGCTTCTATGTAATGAGCTGAGCCCAAAGTAAAGCTCAGTCACCTCCAGGCCTCTAAAGACATATGAAATCAGACTGAACCTTTGCTGTAACAGGGTCCTCTTCCCCAGCCCCCTACCCAGCTTCACTTACATAGCAACTTAATTTTTGAAACTTCATACATGCACAAGCACACTGTGCTGCTTCCACACACCACCTGTTGAAAGACCAAGTGTCTGAGTGTTATTTTGATGCAAATGCTGTAATAGTAGCTTACCTAAATATTTTTATTTTCCTACCTTATGTTTGGACGAGATTAGCCCAGAATGTCACATTCAGTTGCGCATCCAAAACCAGCGTCTCCTGCCATTACACAATACAAGGCTCAACAGCCCCCAGACTCATGTTTGCTGGCAAGCTTCCTTATTCCTTTTGTTAAAAAGGAAAAGAGCTTTCGTTTTCATTAGGAAATAACTAGTGCAAAGCATCTACAGATGGGAGACTGATGAATTCTGAGTATGGTATTGATATCCGTATCTCAAACATCAGGGCTTTTACAATCAGAACTCTTTACAAGCATCAGTAGTAAACCCTCAGTGAGACAGGAGTGGGTAATACAGTGCTAGGCTGGACCTGAAGATAGGTGGTTCCAGATACTTCTGACTGACTGGAAGGGCTGTTCCAGCAGTGTTAACTTAAGCAAATCTTCAAGTACCATAACAGTTACTTAGGACCTCCTTTTCATGGCAGGTCAAAATGCAAGCCTGGATTTTGTTATGAAGGCTTTATCACTTTAAACCAAACAAAACTCTCCAGCACACAGGAAGAAGGGCACTTGGAGCTCGGGTGAGATGGATAAAATAAAAAGCAAGGCAAATTTTCAGCCAGCTGTGGCACTCTAACAGTGGCAGAGTGCTTGATCATTATCCTTTGGGGAAGACAGTACTGCAAACCCATAAAAACTGAGAGACAATTCGCACAAGGAGATGGAGATCAGTGTTGTAAGATCTGTGACATAGTCCACTGCACACAATTGGCCAGAGCACAACAGTGAAGACGGTCACAACTACATATCTAAACAAGCCCTTGGTCTCCATAGGTTACACCCTCAACTCTGACCTACCTTCTCTCCACAGTATACATTAGTCTCTCTCTTACCTTCTGACTAGCCCAGCTGGGAGGAAAAACTTCATGACTACCCCAACCAAATGTTAGCTACAATAATATCTTGAAAGAAGGTATTCAAGTAGCTTCTGCTTCCCTGGATTAGCTTTATCAGCTTATTCAGTGTAGATTGCTAATGCTTTATTTGTATGCTTACCCACTCACATACACACTGCACAGCTGTAGTGTGTACAGACACTGGAGCTTGGAACCTGCAAAGTTTACAAAGTAATTTAAAGATGATGGGGTAGAAATTATTTTCTGTTTTTATCTGCAACTGGCTGGTAAGCACATACCTCTTGCTTCCTTTCTCCTTAACACAGGAGCACATGGTGGTAAGGAACTCTATCAGCCCATGACTCCAAACCCACTACATCCTAAGGTAGCTGTCTCACATTTCTGCACTACTTATCACTGCCACCAAAACCAGATGATCTTCCACATTAATTCAACAATAGTGGTAAAAGTCTACCAAACTTGGTACCTGCCTTCATTACCAACCTGCATAAAAGACTACTCTCAGGTCAGTTCAAGGATTTTATATGCTATTAAATTGGGAAAGGGGAAAGTTCTTAGGGTTAATTTGTTTTCAGGTGGGCTATTCCTTCCCTTTCCTGCCTGGAGAAAGGAATTTAGCATTGAAAGGTTTGCTTGTAGAAGTGGTACCTCTTCAGAAAGGATGGAGCAGCTGAGTTCTGAGTTCACAACCTCTCTCTGCAGTGGTGTTTTATAGCTTTGCTGGTCTACAGTCATGCTGCTGGGCCTCACTTTACAGCAGAACAGTGAGTGCTTAAGCCACGCATTCATCCATGCTCCCTGTAAAAGTCCAAGAAAAACAGTATTTGTTCAGGTTTATACATGCATTGGCATGTTTGTTCAAGGATGTGTCAAAGAAACAATCAAAGAAACAAGAAGTCCTGAGCTGTCCTCTGCCATACAAAGTTAACCTAATATCATGGCTGCCTTTAAAGAGGAACTCCTTTTGCTTCAGAGAGCTCTTGTTGTGCAAGGTGGGGGTAAACTGAGGTCTAACTGGATTAAGTGGTGCTACCACAATCCTGAGACCAAACTGCCCTGCCTGGGCTTCAAGCACTCTGATAAGCTCACCTAATTTACCTGAGTGGGGGAAGAAGGGAGAAAGTTTCCAATGCCTTGAGAGAAGCACAAACAGAGTAAAAAGGAAAAGACACATAGGCGCTGCAGTAAGGTCAGAAAATTTGGACACACCCCAAAAACAAGTGCGTGGACTCTGTTTCTTAAAGTATTGATCACAGTTCTGAAAAAGGAGCAGAAATAACACCCCATGCAGAAATCAGGAATTTGGGAGATGGAGCAGTACCTGATCATTACACAAACCTAGGCTATAAAACTGTTACAGACTTAAATATTGTTTATTTTAAATATATAGTTTGGCCAGTGGTTAGATAGCACTGAAGAAATAGTCTGGCTTTTCTCTCAGCCCAACCATGTCTGTGAGCACAAACCACTTGATTGCGGAGCCCGCACACATTTTTCTAAGCAGCCACTCTGTCAGCAGGGAGCCTTTAGCTCCCATACTCTCAGGTGCTCTGGTGGATCAGTGGTCACAAATAAAATTTTGACACAAAGGGCTCCCTGCAATATATTGGCAAATATTCCCTCTTCCTTGTCATTTATCTCAAGGCATACCCTTCCTCTCTCCTGGCAGTAGTTTTCTTGCTGCTCTCCCTCTGAAACTGCAGTCACATCATCCCAACGCATACCCTAGCTTCCCTTCCCACATCCAACTCTTCTCACAAGCACAGCATCAGCATGGTTTACACCCCCCAGCTTCCAGAATGCAATCCACAAACTTGCCATCACCCTTTTTTCCCTGCTCTAAGTAGCAGTCCAAACATACAGAGTGGAGAAGAAACATCCAAGAAAAAGGTGCCTAATTCCCTTCTCACTTCATATCAGCGCAGAGGTGCAACACAGGAGTGTTGCAGTTATGGATTGACTTATGGAGACAGATCTGCAGCAGCTGCTGCCAGGAGAGCCATTTGCTTCCATTGCATGGTGCAATGGATCATCAGTCTCTTACACATGTGGTACAGCAAGAGAGAAGAGGAAGTCCTGACCCACTCTGTGTCAGCATAAGTTTCTGGTATGTTAAGAAACTTCCTGGGAGCTGAGCAGGCACACAGCTGTGGTCAATGGGATCCTGCTAATCCTAATGGCATAAAACTGAAAGGAGACCATTTTCAGCTATAATTTTACTCTTTGTATGCATTGGTTCTCTGATGATCTCTTCCTGCCCCAAGCACCATTCAGAGAGAAACTGAGAGCATACCAGCTACATCAGCCAGCAGCAGTGCAGCAAAAGCTCTGGCACAGAGTCCGTGCAGGGCATGCATGGGAATAGAGAGCTAGAAACAAGGACTTGTGAGGACACCACGCTTCTGTCACTCCAATAAAGGCTCCCTGAGATTTTACTTTTCAGGTAACATGTCACATTAGACAAAAGCCCTGCAGTATGTTAAATCTCACCTGCAGAGATTTTGCTGCTAGGGTAGTTTTGGGAAAAAAATACAATCTGCATGCAACCTGAAGTGGAGTTGTTCTGTTCTCTTCAAAGCAGAGAGGAATAAGAGCAATAGTACAGGAGTTTAAGAGCCTCCATTCTGGCAGAAAGACAATTTCCCACACTGCAGGTACTGCCTGCCTGCCATTTTCCCAGTACATCCTCTGAGCCTTAGACAGCAGGAGATGGAGGCTATAAACAAACCATGGACAAGTTTACAGGGCTGACCAGAGGGCAAGCTGGAGTGTGATTGAGGAGAGGTTGGTATAACGGAGCCAGCCTTTCAAGAAGTCTCATTGAAATAGAATATATCTTATTTCCAATCATTAAAGAAAACAGTCAATTCTTGGTTTCCTATAGAAAAGAGGCTAATTGTCTCCTAATGCTCTGTTCAACATATTTTTTTCTTTCATAACCACATTTCCTAATTTCCTTCCAGATCTACAGCTACGACAGAACCAACCACAAGACACGTACATCCTTGATTACGCCAAAAAGCACGTCTCCTTTAACAGCGCAGATCTTGCCTTGCATTTCACAGCATTATCATCACTAGTAGAAAAGTCACAGTTTCAGTCTTACCCTCCTGAGGTCAATTTTTCTGCTGACACATACCCAGACCAAACTAGGACTGTTCCCAACTGAGTCACAGCAATGCTGACATCTTCAGGTTTCTGAAACTGCCCTGGGATTTAGCTTGCAATGGCACTGCCCAGCCGTCTCAAACCTCAGAGCAACATTATCTCCATTTCACAGATTGAGAAAGAAGGGCAAAGAGAAGTGCACTGATTTGCCCATGGAACAAAATGAATATCAAGAATAAGAGCAAAACCCAAAATGTTTCTGCCTCTATGCCTACTACTCAGACTTCAATGAAAACTGGAAGGATAAAAGTATGTATTTTTTCTCTGTTACTCCAGTGCCTACTTATTAGTGATTAAACCTGAAATGCCAAAGATCTTTACTTCTGTTTTGAATTAAACAGGTCAGATACAACTTGCAAAATTTCCCGTATGTAAAGCAGGGAAAGGCAGCAAAAGATGCAGTCCCGTATCAACGCAATTTGGCAAGGGCCTCTGGTGTCAACATGACAACACTCAAAAGAGTTGGCATGGCTTATTTCACCAGAAAAATAGGGAGTCTTGCCATGTCTCCACTGGTTATTAAATGCCCTGGAAAAACACTCCTTTACCAGACTTGGCTGTGCTGCTCCACCCATGATGGACTGATGCAGCTGATGTTTTCGTAATTCCCGTTTAGTGCTAAAGTCACTTCTTGAGTAGTAGTTAAAAAAAAAGAAAAGGTAAAAGAAAACCTCTGCCCATTCTTTGTACATTCACTTTTACACATTTCCCAATATCAAGTATTTTTCTTAAGGAACGTAAAAAGTGGTAAAGTGTTTTTCAAAGCAGAATAATGTCACAGTCAAGTTTACTTTGTAATTGTCAGCTTTGACCTTTTTCACTGTATGAAACATATTTGATATCTAAGATGATTGCAATAGGAGTCAACAACCACAGCACTGACTTTTTTTATTCCCTTGTTGCTCGTAGTTTGGCAAACTCCTGAATTTCTTTTCTTGCAGACATCCTCAGAAATTGTGTAGGGACACCAGAAGTTTAATCACACTATTGACAGCATCAGGGCTAGGAGGTTCCACATTCAAGTGCACAACAAAGTCATGAACTTTGAGCTTTCTCTACTTTAGTAAGTAGGAAAATTTCCCTACTTTAGTAAGTAGGGAAATACATCAGCATTGAGACCTCTTATTTCCAAATGATACTTGATCCTTTGTGCCCTCCATAACCTTTCAGGATTCCCACACTATATTTGGAGGCAGAGCACAAAATGTCCTCATTCTCCTCTGTATGCTGATCATAACAAAAGGAACCAAAAAATATTCTTTCTTCTAACTGTCAAGAAAATGGTTTACAATATCCATACTCAGGCAAAAAATGATGACAAAAATTTATGCTCTGGGTATTTTTGGTTACTTTAAGCATAATTATGTGTTGAAGCTGATGTCTTATCACATCTTTCTCCATTTAAAAAACCCTCTGTAACAGAGAGAGGAATGAAGTTAAGATTGAATGTAATGGTGTGTGTCATCAATGCTGAGCTAATACATGACTGAGCTTTGACTTACATTGGACTGTCACATGAAGCTCTTCTGTGTCCTCTTCCTCCTGAAGGTCCCAAACAGCTTTTGATGGTACTCGCCTTTCCCAAGATTAGCCTGAATTGGGTCAAAGTTTATCTGAAGAGGGGAGGGACTTTTTCTGCTTTCTTCTTGCACAATGATGGGGAAGAGAACATTGAAGGTCCTTAAAGCTGCAAAAATAAGAACGAGTGTTAGGATCTGTCAGATGCACCAGTATAAAAACTCCCCAGAGGTAAGGTAATTGAGTGATGAGATGTATGTTTTGGAGTTCAGACTCAGGCTACCCCCTGTGACTGCAAAACACCTGGATAATACCACTGAGTTTCAGGAAATATTCTCTCTTCAAACTGATGAACAGAAATCTGGAGTTCCAGTGGTGACTTTTTTTTTTTTTTTTAAATGAGCTGGGTTGGAAAGGGCCTCTGAGATCATCAAGTCCAACCTGTGATCCACTACTACCGTTTGTCCTCCCATAAACTAATTTTAAGGTGAACTTTGGGGTGTCACTTGTGTTGATTGGTTTTATAAATGAATTTAAGCTCACTTGAACACTCTAAGATATATTGGATTTCCAGGGTAAAGCCTCCATACGACACTGATCCACTATGGACAAACCTCTTGGTCAGCATGAAGCCTTTCTGGAGTTTCAAGGGGAGTAAGTTATAGAAGGAGTCAGAGCGTAAAGCAGCATTTTCCTTTAATGACCAACTAAAAATGACACAGTGCCGCAAGAAGATGTAGAATCATAGAATCATAGAATCATATGGGTTGGAAAAGACCTCAGAGATCAAGTCCAACCCTTGGTCCAACTCCAATCCATTTACCAGATCATGGCACTAAGTGCCATGTCCAATCTCAGTTTAAAAACCTCCAGGGATGGTGAATCCACCACCTCCCTGGGCAGGCCATTCCAATGCCTGACCACTCTCTCTGTAAAGAATTTCTTTCTAATCTCCAGCCTAAATTTCCCCTGGCAGAGCTTAAGCCCGTGCCCCCTTGTCCTATTGCTGACTGCCTGGGAGAAGAGACCAATCCCCACCTGGCTATAACTTCCCTTCAGGTAGTTATAGAGAGTGATGAGGTCACCTCTAAGCCTCCTCTTCTCCAAACTAAACAACTCCAGCTCCCTCAGCCTCTCCCCATAGGTCCTGTGTTCCAGTCCCTTCACCAGCCTTGTTGCTCTTCTCTGGACCCGCTCCAGCACTTCAATATCTTTCCTGAACTGAGGGGCCCAGAACTGATGTAGTGGAGACTGTAAAAATTTCAGGTGAAAACAGCAGTAAAAAGACTCCTATATGCAAGGTTTGGGTAAAAACTCAGGTATCTCTTCTGTGATAAGAGGTTTTCAAGACCTTACATGGCATTCCCTAGACAATTGTCCCACTGCTGTGTTGAGGATTCCTTAACAGCTGGAACAGGCTTGAGACTTTGTTAGGCTGCACACTTTAAGAACAGCAGAGATTATCACAGGAACAACAGGATCCTGGGAAAAATGTGTCATATCTGAGATTTACCTGAAAAACATGGCAGGAAGATGGGCAGGAAAGTGGGAAGGAAGCCAAATACAGACCCACAGGATATGAAGTAAAAGTAAATGTAAACTCAGTTTATACACACATAGATGCTTCCTGAACTTGTTTTCTCACAAGCAGAATAGGAGTCATGTTTGATTTGAACAGAAATATTATTTTTCTAAAAACATACAAACTGCCTTATGAATAAAAAGAAGATCATGAACTGAAAGTCTGTATTCTTCAGGAGATGGTAAAAATCCCCACAAGTTACTGGAGTGCAACTTTTGGCAGTTCCTCACATACCTGACATTCACCATTTACAAAAATCTGCAAAGTAACAACACTGCTTAAAATTAAGCACTGAAATTTCATGCAGTTAAGTGTGTACAGTGGGATCCTTGCTGTCATTTAGAAGCCAGCAGTCCTCTTTTGAACATGACACAGTTTTGGTTGAATGGGGGGAAAAAAAGAAAAAAAGAAGCTGTACCTTCTGAATGTCATTGATAAGGCCACTTTGGTATAATCCGTCAGGAAACATTAGTGCAAGCACACAATAATCCTAGGATTAAAACAAAGGTAGTCCAAAGGAATTTTGGACACAGACATATTTCAATGTTATTGCTTTGCAGAAAATAAAGCCACACTGTTGAAGGCAAAGCAGTGTCTCCACAGCCAGTCATTGAAAAGGACAGACACTATATAGGAACTTACACAACAAAGTAGTTGTCAAAATGCAGATCACTTTTTGGAAGCAACATACATTGACAATCAAAGCCCAAAGCCTTGCAAAATAACCAGTGAGCAAAACAGATGCATAAAGCTCACTGAGATTCTGAGCAGTGTAGTAATTTCAGGGTATGAACATACTGCTCTTGCAAACAATAGAGTTTATGGGGAGCAATCCTGCTGCTTGCAGTCAGTTTACTTTTACGAACAAGGTTTTCAGGATCTTGCCCTTAAAAAGAAAGCAATTCAAGACTCATGCAGTCTACATCAACAAGTTAAATAGTGACAGTACAGTTTGCAACTTAATTTCACGTAGTTTGTCATCACATAACTTTTCTTCCCACAAACCCACATTCTTATTGTCTACAATGAAGGTGTATAATAATCTGCAGTTTAATAAACAAGAATTTTTAAAAATACAAGGAAGAGCATCCCTACTTGCTGCCTAAAGAAATAGATGCAATTATTAGTTTTCAGGCAGAACTTATTATCAGTTTGCTGAACTCTTGTTAAGAGTCATACATACATATATCTGATATGTCTAAAAAATCAGACTGATGTTTCTGTAATATCCATTAACAGTCTACTGAAATATCCCAGATTCACTAAGGCCAAACACTATTTTTCCTACAACACTGTTTCCTAAGGAAATGCAATTTCATATGGTAAAGCTGAACTGAGGATTATCTTTATACGTCAAGATCTTGGCTGCATGACAGAAAAATTAAAGGAGCCTGCTGATCAGCCAAAATACTACAGTTCCAAGTACATTTGGATGACAGCCAAAGTCTTGGAATTGTTTTGCCATGAAATCTGCTTTAAGACAGGAAGAACAGGAAAGTTTTCAGTCTGGAAGAGGCTTCATGATGAAAAGACTGGAAATCGAGCCCATTATTCACATCCAATCAAGCCTGCCCCTCCCTGCTCCTTGCTGCCCTCTCCATCCCCAGCACAGGCATGTCCATGCATACAAGTGTACTCCACACACAACACACACACACCATGCCTCTAACATGCTCTTGGACTTTATTTTTTGTAAAACTGCTTAATATTTAATTCAAAATTATACTGCTCATTTGCCATTTGAGTAAGCTATGCTTCATCCACATACTACAGGTCACAGAAAGAACTGCCCTTTAAAGTAAGTTACTTGCCAGTATTATTTGTGATTCAAATCTCCTGGCTCCTAAAGATAAAGGAAGTTCAGGCGCTACAAAGAGGCTCTGCCTGCTTTTTCCTCTGTCTGTCTGCACTGCAGCCTTGATCTGCAGTTGCCTTTCAATCATCATATATCGTTATCTGACACACAGGTTTCTTAACTCTGAATTTCAACTAAGCCCCTCTTTCCTCACCTCCCCACAAGTGTTGTATTAGCCACTTGTTCTAGAAAACCTAGAACTTCGTTCAAGGATTTCTTGGTGCAATTTACATGACCAGAGTACTGCTTTTAGACCAACAGGTTTAGAAAAATTAATTTCAAATTAACACATAGATATTGTTTTCCTCCAAGTTATTTTTGTTCCAAGCTTGGAGGCCCTGAAAATTGTCATACACACGTATGGAAGGGAACATGTAAGTTTTAGTCACCGAAGGTTAGGCATGACTAGAGACATTTAGGCATTACTTTGTAGCCTTTTTTCTGTGCTAGTCTGTACTTAGCAACTCATAGGCAATTCCATAATTGCAGTTTTACCCAGCTGTCTCTTGGCTCACTTGCAGCTACTACAGTAACACTGAAGCAGTCACACAGCCCCTCATGGCTTTGAGAACTGGGGAGGGTTCATTACAATCCCAAATGTAGTTAACTCACAGCTGCTGAGTCTCTGTTTGGCAAGCCATGGGAATCAAAGTCTGCCAACCTTGGCTCACAGAAGCCGCTTACAGCTGTCAGCTCTTGGATCTCACCTTTTCCCTTCAGCTATCAGGGTCTGTAGACAAGACAGCTAGCTGTTTCAGAGCCTGTGGCTCTGAAAGAGGCTTACAGAGTTGAACGAGGAGCAGGTTATGCCTCTACAACCTGAAGCCCCTCAGTTCTCCTTCTCCTGCTGCCCAAGCAGGGTACTCTCACCTACAGCCAGCTCTGATCTCACGGAGAACGTTCTACAGGCTTCAAGGAGACTTTTTGATGGAACCCCTCCAGTACACTTCTCATTTGGCTATATGTTTTATCTATAAGCCAGTTTCTCTTGTTACAGAATCATCAGAATTCATGAATTTTATGTATATGCATCCTATACTATGCTTCATCCAGGTCATCAAATCCACTGTGTAGATTTTTCAAACTCTTCTGCCATCAGCTCCAGGAAAGCAAGTGAAAAGGGTGGGGTGGCCACACCACTCTATAGTCTGCAGAACTCAGCTACCCATGGGATACCTGGCTGCCCTCATCCACTCTGCATTAGGGTGGCAGAGATTTATCAATGGATCGTTATCAATGATCAACTAATGGTAGATAAAATGAGGCATGGACCACTTCTAAAGATATGAACTTTTGTATCCTCAGCATGTTATTATAACATTCTGAGAGGAGTAGGTGAAACTATCTCTATTCTTGATCTACTACTGTCATGAAACTTGTTTATATTGTCCTGAAATCTGTTTCTATTGAAAGGCATTCTTTCTGTTGCAAGAAGACCTTCTGGAGATGGTCAGTTATTGGTAATTTTATGTTACACAAGGTGATACGCTTTTATATTACATTGCATGCCTCTTAGGAATATTTTTGTTTATGAAGATGTTTTACTGCTTCATGACCTCTTTTTGATCCTGAATATCCTCAGAAAACAAATATTCCATTTAAATGCCTTGACTTTCTTTTGAAACATGCAAAATAAGCCATTGCAAGCATTCTCAAATGCAATGCCTCAAAGCATATTTTATTTCCTCTTAGCTCCACTAACTAAGATTATCTGAGTCATGGATTTTCTGCCTGCTTAGGTCTGTAGTCTAACTATTAACTCTAAGAATGGTAAGAAATCCACTATTGCAAGTCCAAAGATTTCTGTTTCTTTCTTATATATAGCCAGAGATTTGACTTTGCTCTGGCACCCTCACTGCACATGGTTGGACCTGCATGCTCAGCATTTCTCAGCAGTCTAGGCAAAGTTGAACCGTAGTTGCTCTGAGGATGAAGCAGAATGGTACACTTTGCTCTCCCTTTGGAGGGGTCAAAATTCAACTGAACAGCAGTGGCAGAAGGGCTCTGCCAGCCTCTGCTGCCTCAGACAAGCTCATGGTACTGTAGCTAAGTGAGCTCCCTCATCCCAGGAACAGGTCACAGCCTAGTTCAGCTCTTTGCAGACATAAATGTCCACAGTAGTCTTCAAAAGGGATCACCTTCCATGATTTATTGATTGGCTTTGTAGTTGACTTGGTGTGACATTAATTTTATGCTTACAGTGTTTGTACTTACCACTCTCAGAGCATTTTGACATAGTATGGTGCAAACAGACATGTCCCTGCATGAAAACTGAAAGTTTGCATGCACAAAGAATTCAAATTAATTAGACTACAATGGTTTTCAAATTGGTTTCATTTGATAAATCTGTATAACTTTCGTGTATGGATATTATTAAAAGTTTAAAAACACTTAGGATAGTATCACATACACCAACAGCAGAGTATTCACTCAGAGGAATAGTGGTGGTTGTTCAGCTGCTATGTATTCACAAATACTATTTTATTAAATCAGATTTCAGCTTAAGAGAAGTTGGGAAAGAGAAGGGCAGGGAAGTGCTGGTTATTATCATTCTCTGCATCTTTCTACATTGTTAAGTTTGTTTATGGAATGGTTACATGGGTATTCTTGCAAAATGAATTCTAATTCACTGCATAATCCTACAGTGCATGTTCTCAACACTAGGACTCTCTTACATGTCACCACAGATACGTTTTATCTCACAGCTGGCATCTAGATGCTTACTTTATTCCAAAAACAATTGTAAGAGAATGGTTTCAGAAAGACAAAGACAAAATATTTGTTGTGTTTATGAACCAAAAGTGAGCCAGAAAAACTTAGGAGTGAGTAAAACTATCCTATGAATTGTGAGGTCAAAACAGAAACCACACATTGTTTTGTTTGCAGTTAAAGTTCAAAGTGATCCCAAACTATGCCAAGACCCAACCCACTTTGGCTGAAAGACAATTACTGTATTTGAAAATGAGTCAAGAAAGGGATGCTTAACCACACTCAAGGCTTCTGCCTTCAAGCACTGCAGCTAGACTTACCAAGGCAAATATACCCTGACCTGAAGATCCGGTACGGTATCTAATTTTTCTCACCATTCTCATCTTGGTCAAACCCAAGAAAGGGAGGAGAATAGACTTAAGGAGTCTCTGCTGTATTGCTGCTGCTTGCAATTTCCACTATCTCTATCATCTTCACGCAGCCCTGTAGCCTCTTCTCTGCCATGTTATTACCTGAACTTCACCTAGCTATTTCCCACCAGCCTTCTGATTGAAGACTTTTCTCCCTCTGCCTTCTCAATTTGTCACAATCATCCACAGCAACTCCATTTTCTGCTCAAGGAACCACTCCATCCCTCAGTTGTATGTTTTATCGTCATCACAACTTCATCCAACTCACAGCCATTTTTTCTTCCATTCAAAAAAAGGGTCTTGAATGAAGATGTTCTTTGCAAACAGTTCACCTCCAATTCCTGATCTAATGTATAGCTGTTCTTTGGCCACCAGCTACCTAAGCTTTTTCCCGAGACACTCCATCCTGTGAGATGTGGTTTGCAAGGAATCGTTACTCTTTTGCCCTTTCTTCTTGGCTTCACCTTCTCTTATCCATTAGCACAGTGCTGTTTCTCACCATTCTGTATCCTCTTCTATGTTTGATTTCTTTCCCCGTCCCTCCCATTACAGCTTCTCTCCATCTCATCTTGTCCTTCTAATTCATCAAGACCTGTCACCTGGTTTGATACTACAGATCATCTCAGAGAAATCCTGTAGGAAGGATGATCTTCCTTAACACAACAGTGTTCTCTCCTCTTCCAGAAACACCATCCAACCCAGTTTGGCCTCTGCTTCTCATATTACACCCTTCCACCAGTTCTCTTTGCACAAGATGTTGCTGATTTAATCTAAGGAAAAACTAACCATATTTTCCCATAACTTTATCCTCTCGTGTCACCAGATTTGAATTTTTTCATGCTCACAGGGGTTGTTCTTCCTTCCAGCCTAGGACACTAAATGCCACTGCTACTATAACAGAACTAAACAAACAAAGAAACCCCCACCCCCAACAATCCCACCACCACCACCACCCCACATATTGATTGATTTTGTCAAAAATCAATCAATCAAACAAAAACCCAAAAACAATCCCCCCCAAAAAAACCCACCCCCACAAAAAAAACCACTCCCTGACCCCAAACAAAACAAAACAAAACAACCCCAAACCAAAACCAACCAAACAAAATCTGTCAGCCAGAGCTTATTACATAAACAAGAGAGAAGAAGGGCATTCAGATTCCTGAGAAAAATACCTCAGCATCCTTTCAGAGCAAGCATCAGTGCTTCCCTCAAAATAATCCAGAGGGGAACCACTAGCTACAAATGTAGTTCTTCTGCAGGATCCTTTCTTGTGCATGCAAGCAGTTCTGAGAGGAGCTTCAAACCCTACCTGCTCCTCTTGTACTGGGCTTCATGTTCCTCTACTCATTCCCAACACCTGTTTGTCATGGGACCAACTACTCCCTTAAATCCTTAAAAGCCTTTTCTCCATGTTACACTGCTCTTTTCTCTAACTCCTTGTGTGCACTGGTGACCCTGTCTCATCTGAGAGATATATGTAGCTCATACCTGCTCCCATCCCCTCCCCTCACCCTGGTCCTAACCTGCTGTTCTCCCCTCCCAGTGCAGAGCTAAAAGCCTCTGTAGTCATTGTCTTCCTGAGGTGCTTCCATACTTGCCTTCCAACTTAACACTTTCTTAAAGCACTGCTACACTAAGAAGACCTTCAGGAAGACCTTTAGAAAAGGTCTGCTGGGACCATCATCTATCAGGTTGTACTGCAGCTTCTCAGTTTCCTCCTACTCTGCCAAAATGCCTTTAGCCTTTGACCCACACGGAGCTCCTCAGGGTGGGAATATTTGCTTGCTCAGAACTGTTAGCACCCAGCCCAAGAGCAACCTCCTATGCACTACAGTAATTAATAACAACAATTCAGACACCTATGGTAGAACATGTCACAGCTTGACATCTTTACTTTAGGAGGTATTTCTTTCCTACTTTGTTTTTAAGTATCTGTTTTGCTCAATTATCTTACTGGACCTCAGGGAAAGTGGGAGAAAAGGAGGACACTTGCACAGAAATCTCAAGATGGATAAGTAGAATGGCAGTATTTCTTGAAGGCAACAGCCTTCATACTGAAAATAATTTTGTCTGAACAATTATTGTTTTAATCCCTGTCCTGGTACATAGAGATTTCAAAACCATGATCTGTAGGTTATTGTGTTTTTCCCTGCAGCTTAGTAAAGATAGTAATAAATTTATATCAATATCAACATATTTATATCAATATCAACAGTTTCAGGCCTCCACCATTTACTACTACGTTTTCTTTTTTCCTTTTGAAATTTTCAGTACAAAAGTTCAGCCTTTCATTTCAAACTGCTCTCTCAAACCAAATTTAATTTTAAAATAAACTGAAAACAAAAATGAATGTTTGGGGTTTTTTTCCTAAGCCAGTGAAAATTTGTGGGATGTTTCAGGGGAAAACAAAATAAAAATAACAATTAAAAAAATAATAATAATAAAAAAAAAGAAGCCAAAATTACTTGTGTCTCTCCAATTTTTTCTCATTCTTCCCACCCAAAAATTGCTATTAGCAAAACCGTAGTTAGCAAGCAACTGCCTTAACCTGGATAGTACATAATCTTCTCTTAGTTTCCAGTGCTGAAAAAAAATAGACATATTTTAATGTTATTTTTCCACCAACACTGCTGGTGCCATTATCACCACTGCAGATTACTGAGTGCCATCTGATGGCCCTCTACCTCTTCAGGGCCCAGACCCATCCAAGCACAGTGACGGCACAGTGCTCCATCAAAGCACAGGCTTGGCCTATATGCCCAAGAACTGTTCCTGCATGGAGTTGGGCAGGCAGATCACTTGGGGAACGTCCTTGCAAACTCTGTGGCCACATCCCTATGACCTATGTGTGCAGCAGCCAAGATATTCCTGGCACCATTCCCATGACCATCCATCAGCCACCACAGGGTTTCTGTGAGCAGACAAGGTCAGGTCTCCCCATGAAGCTTGATATGGATGCAAGCTGTATTTTAAACATACCAGGCAGTAGAAGACATCTAAGGTGCATCCTGACCTCATAGATCACATTAAATCTGTACAAATAGGCTGAGCTGGGCTCCTTCCTCGGGGTCACCAGCACCACGGTGACACATGCCCTACACTTGAGGCAGACTGGATGCAACTTTGCATCTTCTGAGGCTCCAGCACATTGAGTTTCCTGGGGTCTGGACTTATCCTCTCCAAACTCCCAGCGCCGTGCCTGCTGCTCACCTCTGCCTGACTTACAACACTGCATTTTCCACAGCCTTTCATCAGACTGTTGCAGCAATTTGGGTCCATGATCTCTTTCAGGCTGTCTTTGCCAGCCCCATTGTGACACTGTATGTTGGAGCAACAAGCACCATTCCATATGCCGCAAAACTATTTAAAATGGTCATCTCTGCAGTTTCTTAAGCAGCAAAGACTGGAGAAGAACACGGCAGGGAAAGATAGTATTTTGCAGGACCAAGCATATTTACTTTGCATGTGTTATGTATTATGTGTTATGTATTTGCTGTGAATACCTCAACCTTTTGCTGGGCATGTAAGGTAGATAGAGCAGAGGGAACTGTAGTTATTATGGGAAAAGTTAAGTAGGTAAAAGGTTAAAATAATGTCACTGGCTTGGGCTTCCCAAAAGAATGCAACCAGCTATCTGAGATCAGAGTTAACCATTCACAAATGCTGAGGTGCCCTGAGGGTTTGGCGCAGACAATTAGAATTCATTGGGGAGGTGATCACTAGGCAAAAGATAACCTAATAAGGAAGTGAGGAGTTTACAAAAGACTCTCATTTTCACAACAATTGTACTACCTGCACAGTATTCCCATCAAATGATTCTGCATTGATAAAACATAAAAACCCCTGTGTCCCAGAATACAGTAAGCACAGTTTTTAATGAAAAAGAAAGACCAAAAGCTTTAATGATCTTGCATATTAATATTCCCATTTTTGCATTTCAACATGCTAACTTACCCGTGCTTCTCAGTGTTGACCCAGAACCCACAAAAACATAATTATATATGTCATAATTTACAGGTGGGCCTATATATCTAAAGACTAACCAAATCAGACTGGGTTTACAAAACTTGGTCAAAGACTGGAGGAGCCCCTGCACTGCTGTCTGGCAGCTAAGGTAACTCTTTGGTCCCACTCAAATCCTTCTAACAGCCTTTATCCCAAGTCACAAAATGTTCTCAATGTGTTGCTGAGGAAAGCTGTGCATGTCATGCCAGTTTATACAATTTTAACTCAATTATCCTTTTGAAATACATCATACATGTCTACTGCTTGTAAAGCTTATTGTCTCTTATAACTTGTAAAAGCTCTGTAAACTGCTACCCTTCCATATAAAACAGAGATTTACACATTACGAAGGCAGAGGTGCCCTGAAGGTGTTTTAGAACCATATCATGAAATTTTTAAACAACTTCTTTCTAAAACACATTTAAAGTTTAAAAAATCCATTTTTTCTTGAACCTCATTACATTAAAGACTTACTAGTGAAAATTTCACCTTAAAATGCTTCTATTTTATCTAAAAGGCAAGGTGCAGACAGACTCAATCAAGATAATGTGTCTTCAGCTTAAACTCCTGATTTCAATGAGAGAGATTCTTGAGTAACAGGAGAGGATTAAGTACCTAGTTTAAAAGCTACTTTCAAAGCAAGTAAACAAACCAGTCTGAAGATCACCACACCTTTCTTACCAAGGAGTCTCTAGCTGAAAGGTATAATTCAAAAGAAATACCAGTAAGAAAATTAAAAAATGGCAATACTTCTAGGCATCCCACCTCAAGTAATTCCTAAGACATTACATTTACACTACACTACATTTTGGGTTAGTATTCTTTCTTTTCACACACACAAAAGGGAAAAGAACTACCCGAAGCACAAGAGAAACAGTACAAGGAGGTATGATTGTAGGTGGATCAATATTATTTTTAAAAGCTGAAATGTCAATATAATCCAGGTTTTCTCCTTGAGGTCCTTCTGAATAAAAAAGCTCCCCCACTAAAAACATCTACCAGTTCCACCTATGTCTTCCAGGGACTATTCAGCTCACTGTGTTATCAAACAAAATGCAGCAGTTCAGGCACACCTTCTTCACAGATCATTTCCTCTTGAGCCATCACACCATCTTTCTTTTCTTCTTTCCTCACTGATCTGCCCATCACAGCCATCTGCAGAGTGGAGGGTTAATATCAAGTCACTTTTGGAAGGAATAGACCTTTATAAGACTGCTGCAAACTTAGTCCTAGTCCCGTGTAAGTAGAGCTCAGACACCAAAAGACATAGATCCACATCAGTCACAATTCTTAGTGTTTATGGATCCCAGGAAAAGAAATCAGGAGGATAGTCTTGGAGAAGACTACTATGTTTTACCTACAAGCCCTGAGACCTGGCAAAAAGGAAGGCAATGAGAAATCAGCCTAGCTTCTAGTAAAAGGCAGCTCAAAATCACCTTGTAGGAGCTTCCAGCTGACCAAGGCAGATGTTCAACTGTGAAACATTCCACAAAAGAATGAAGAGTAAGATGCCTGATAAAATTGAGACCTGTAAGCAGTATGGTTTTAACTACAAAAAGAAAGGAGAAACAGCAGGAGGATCTGTGACTTGTAGGAGGCAAAGAGCTACCTTTGAGAAACTTGGTGAACTTCTAACAAGAGACATAACTCAGATCTGGGAGAGGAAGAATTTAGCAAAATACTACTGGGAGATTTAAAATTAACTTGGGAAAAAGCAAAGATAATTTGCCTACCAAAGAAAGGCACACCCATCATACTGACAAAGAGCACCTCTACAGCACAGGGCAGTACTCTGATACTGTGAACACAGGTGAGAATCTAAGGTAGCAGACAAAAGCAGATGTCAATCAGAGTCATGAAGGACAGAAGTGCCAAAGTTCACAAGAAATCAGAGAATACTCTGGAAAGATGGTCAATGCCAAAGCTTTTTCTATACTTAATCACAGAATCTCAGAATGGTTGGGTTAGGAGGGACCTCTGGAGATCATCTGGTCCAACACCTCTGCTAAAACAGGTTCACCTAGAGCAGGCTGCATGGGATCACATCTATGTGGGCTTTAAATGTCTCCAGATATTTGACTATGTCATCATTGCTGTGCTCTTATCACACCAAGCCATTGCTGAAAGGGACTCCCTCTCCTCCTGTTCCCCTGAAAAATGTCGACTTTTTTAATCCACAAATTGATGACTTGTGATTCTGACTGCAAACTTGTATAACATGCAGAATGAAAGACTGATGAAGGGCGAAGTCCAGAGCTGAGCTGACATGTCAATCCAAGACAAATACACACTGTTTGTTCTCTCAATGGACTGTGAACTGCAGCTGTCAGATGGACCAAACCCTGAAGAAAGCTGTCAAATCTCCTAGCATGGGATAGTCAGGCCAGCATGTTTGGGGCCTTATATGGATCTAAAGAAGAATTCTCCAAAGTAAACCAGATTCCCTTTAAAGGCACCAGGAGGCTAATTCCTAGCACGATGCATTAGAAAAAATTAATGGCAACCATGCAGAACTCACAAAACCTCAATTAAACGCCTCATTTGGAAAGCAACTCTGATGGTGCTCTAGAAGCAAATAAACCAAACAAAGAAAACAAAAGGAAAATGCGGGAAAAGCCTCCCAAAGGAAAGCAGTCACCGGTGCATTGGTGACAAAAGGCAGGTAGCCACTGTCTCCTATGTGCCTCACAAGAATAACCACCAGACTGCCTCAACTCTGGATTCTGCTTTGAGGGATGTAGGTTACCTCAAGCATTGTGCAGGGCATTCCTGTGGTTAACTGAAGGGTCAGGTGTCCACTTCTCCAGTGGGATATCTAGGGTGAGGCTCAAGGCTCATTCCCAAAAGCAGCTCACAAATACCAAAAAGGTCAGATAGCAAAACCACTATTTTCTACCAAAAAGACAATACAAATTAGGGCAAACAGTAGAAAACCTAAAATTCACTGTTTAATAAACCTAGTATTGCTGCAACGAACCTATGTCTGTTGGAAGGGCTCTCCTCAATCTTTAGGAGATACTCTGGATTTTTTACCAATCTTTACAGCAGTTTAGAGGTCAAATTGTATCACCTTTCATGCATGTTGCTTTCCCAGAAAGACAGGAAAACAAAATCACCTTAGTAAGAGCTTATTTAGATATTTGGCTGTTTGCTTATTGGTTAAGCACTCCATTGACAAACCTTTCACACTGATTGAAGGGTACAAATTCCACTGGAAAAGAAGCAGTCTTAAATGCAATCTTACTTAGCAAAATACTTAAACCTGAGCTTATCTGGTGCTTTAAATTTCTAAAAATCTTAAACCTGCTGACAATGCATCCCATCAACAATGAATACCAGCAATTTGCCTTCAGCAAGCTTATTACAAAATATGTTTCTGTGCGTCTGGAAACTAAAATTTACACTGCTAAATAAAGGTCCCCAAACTCCCAAAATAGTACTGGAAAATGAAGTTCCCAGAGAAAGAGGGAGAACTGTCTGATCCAAAAAAAATTTATGACTTCTGTCATCATAGCCGCTGCTGTTAATGCTCAGTGATCAGGGTGAAATGTAATAAGGATTACAAATGGAGTATTGCTTATTAAGCAATTTACTTCTCCCTTTTACCAGGGTTGGACAATTCCCCAAAGTGCTCCCCTGAGCTTTCTGCCCAGGGTGTCTAAAGATGACTCTGCTAATGCAGCTTCTTTGAAAGATTATGCCTTAGTATAATAGACCAAATCAAGAAAATTAGTCTGGTTTTCTTCCTAAATTTTGTTTTAATGTCTTCCTCCTTCTCGCTTTAACTGTTTTGCCTGAGGCTGCTCTTTATCCCCCTCTCCAGGTGCCTGATAATGCAACAGTAGCACAGAAAAAAACTCTTTGAAAGAAAGAGAAGGTATGTCCCATGGTCTGATAAACATGACAACTTCCAGTAAAGAGAACTATGAATGAAGGCCTCTTTTTTTGCTTTTCTGAAAATAGCTTTTAGTAGTGTAGTCCACTAGCTGTGGGCTCCCTTCACCATGCTCTGCTCCATGGGATAGATTCCCAGTCTTTTCATTTCCTTACAGATCTTTCTCCTCCTGGAGAGTTTTTTGTAATAGTGAAGTTAAAGACCAGAGCAGATTGACAGCTGTCTGAAAATGTTTGCTCAAATTTATCCCCTATGTAAATTCACTAAGTTCAGAAGCAATACAGTGGAAATGACTTTAAACTGTTGATTCCTCATATATATGAAAAACCACAGCCCTCTTCAGACAGTAGTGGTCTTAAAAAATAAAGTTGTGTTTTTCATGGAAATAAATATTAAAGTGCAAAAATCAGTAGCATCATCAACAGAGAAAGTTTGTACTGACGCTTCAGTGTTTTAACTCTATGTTTAGAAAATCAAGATGAACATGCAAGTGTAAATAAAAACATTAAATAGGCTGAAACTGCCAACAAGTGAAAACAGAGGTGTTCAGTGCCATCAGAGACATAAATTAATGCTCTCTGCTGCTAATGGAATGACCCCAATAGATTCTCATGGACTGTTTTGGAGTTAAAATGCCCAGAGGCTGTGAAATAAAACTAGTTTTGCTCTGGAAGAGAACATCCGGGACCAAGAGTGACAGTAGCCATGGCCCCTTTCCTCCTTCTGCTGATTGTCCTGTGCCCTGGGCCATGCAGCCTCTCTCCTGTGTCACTGCCTGCAGCATCAGCTGCCAAGCCTCAGCATTCCTCTGCAGGCAGTAGAGAGGCACCCAGGCAACATCCCATACAGAGAAAGTTTAAAATAATAATATAATAATACCACACACACATTTACACCACACAAGTGAATGCGAGGACTAGGGTGATTCCTAAGACCACCTCCGCAAGAGACTGGGAATGGTTTGAGAGGCAAGAGGTAGCAATGTCAGCTCATGCAGAAAGAATAAGAAAGACCGTAAATAAAGAACCAAAAACTATGCCAAAGGGCTCCAGTGCTGACATCAGTAGCAGAATGACTTGGTCGGTGTGTGTTGTCTACACATAATGAAAAGCTGTAATTTGTGTTTATCATATAAAAGGGAAAATACCTATAGGCCAAGGTTAAGTGAGGATCCAAGTAACAGAACTCATAATGCAGGGACTTACAAAACTGTGGATAAAAATTATTGCTTAATAAAAATACCACAGTTGTAATTTAGAATTACATGGCCTTGTTCCAAGAGCCGTCAGCCACAGTTGTATCCATCCAGCCTCTCATGTACATCCTGGACCAACTTCTCCTGTCCCCCATTTCTGCCATAATAGTCAAGAGGGCAGCACAATGTTTTTTTCTTGGTGGTAATATAAAATGAATATTAAAACAGCCCCTTAGTGTTCATCAGTCTACTAGTTCATCAACATATTTCTTGATAGTCTCCTTCCCATCCTGCAGAGCAATCTTACCTGGCTAACATGACTATTTAAATAAAAACACTTTTTTTACAGATGGAGGTACCAGAAGGAAAAAAAAAGCTCTCCTAATTTCACTTGCAGATTCATTAATGCTTTTAGCTTTCAAGGCAGTTTGAAGTGTTATGAGAACAATCAGCTGACGCATGGTACAAAAATATCTCAAAAAGGTAAAACATGTCAACATCATTTCACATCCCCTTCTGACTTTATGTCAAAATCTGTCTAATTTGCAGTTCACTTTATATCAATGCATGGGTATTAAAAGCAGGATTGAAGGCACAAGCAGTGCTCCTCTTTTACACAGCAAATGCACTGAAATGCATCTCACACAGTGCTGTCTGTGTTGCTTGCCCGTGCTCTTCTTTGCACATTTGTTCTTGAGTACCATCATAACAGACAGCCACTTGTTTTCCCGACATCATTTCAAACCAAATTCTTCTCAGACAGGTACAGCATAACACACTCTAAGTAAAAACAACTGGCAAAGGTGCACACTGAATTAATAACCTGTTTCTATGAGATCATCTTTGAACAGTCTGCATCCCGAATCATGAAGCAAATATATGTTTGCTACAGGTTTTTGATCACAGGTTCAACACAAATGGCGAGGTTGTGACTTTCATCTCCACAAAAACACTAGCAAGAGGAAACAGCAATATGCAGAAGATTGATTGTGTACATCCTAGCCATGGGTAAGCAAATTAAGAAATTGGAGTAAGGGTTTGCAAAGCACAAATAGAGGACAAAAAGGGAATGAAAGATAACAGGAAAATGCTGGGAAAATAGTCTTCGTGGGAAACTTGAGGGTCTTCCCCTCCCAGTCTACCTCTTAGACTTTTACAACTGCCTCTGGGGTATCATATACACATGTGAGTGGTGCTAATCTTGATTTACTCCTTCAGTATAAAATTGTTGTCAAAATTTTCCAGGCTGCCTTGTTAATAAAATGCAATATTTCCTTCCTGCTGATCTGCAGTGTTTTAGTAGTTTCTTCAGACTGGGCATCTGTGCTAAACTAACCTGGCAAGCAGTTAGTATGGGCAAGTTCACCATTTACATACAAACAGCTGTTACTGTTACTCAGCCGTGTGCAGCAGACACCAGAGAAAAACTTTCACTGTTTAAACACCAGTCACTCCCTGAGATTTAATTCTTATCTCTCATCACCCTTCTCCCTCATTATTCAGTTAGCTGAGCAGAGGAGCCTGGTAGCTGGAGCAGTGGGGTGAGCTGCTGGCAGCTCCCCTTGGCCTCTCTGGTGAAGTGGGAGCTTGTGCAACCCAGCCCAGCCCTGTAGGTCAGATCTGCAGCAACAGGATTCTGTCCTCACCCGGTTTCTTCACATGGGATTGCCAGACAGATAGGATAACTTGTGACAATTCAGGTGCAGGAACTAAAGTAAATTAATTTTTATCACTTGTTAATAATTATAAGGTTCTGTCTTCCCAGGAGGTGCGTGTTGGCAACCAGGAGCAGGGTAGAGGGAAGACCATCCAGAAACAGCCTGAAAGAACATGGGGCTCTGCAGACCACTATCTCCAAAGGGAAGGAAAGGCCAGTTATAATACTGAAGAAAGCTACTAAAATGCTGTTCCCTGGGCTGAACTCTGTCACTCCTTCCACTGTGTGGTTTTAGGTGACAGCACTATTCTGGCTGGTGACCAGTCACTAGTGCGGTTCCACAGGGGTCCATTTTAGTTTATCTTCACAAACAACTTAAACACAGGACTGAAAGGTAGGCTAAGTTTGCAGATGACACAAAACTGGGAGGAGCTGTTGACTCCTGTGAAGGTAGAGAGGCCCTGCAGAGAGACCTTGACCAATTAGAGGATGGGCAATCACCAACGATTTGAAGTTTAACAAGAGAAAGTGCCAGATTCTGCACCTGGGATGAGGCAACTCCAGATGTATGTACAGACCGGGGAATGAGATGCTGGAAAGCAGTGCCAAGGGAAGGGACCTGGGGGTCCTGGTTGATGGCAAGTTGAATATGAGTCAGCAGTGCCCTGGCAGCCAGTCAACTGTGTCCTGGGGGACATCAGGCATCATTGCCAGCTGATCAAGGGAGGGAATTGTCCTGTTCTTCTCTGCATTGGTGCAGCCTCACCTCAAGTCCTGGGTGCATTTTTGGGTGTCACAGCGTAAGAAGGATATAAAGATACTAGAAAGGGCTATGAAGATGGTGAAGAGCCTTGAGAGTGAGCTGTGTGAGGAGTGGCTGAGGTTATTTCATCTGTTTAGCCTGGAGAAGGTTGTGGTCATTGTGGTCTCAGCTTCCTCATGAGGGGAAGTGCAGGGTCAGGCACTGATGTTTCTCTCTGGTGACCAGTGATAGGACCCAAATAAGTGGCATGAAACTGTGTCAATGGAGGTTTAGGTTGGATATTAGGAAAAGGTGGTTGGGCACTGGAACAGGCTCCCCAGTGAAGTGGTCACAGCACCACGCCTGACAGAGCTCAAGAACCATTTGGAACAATTGTCAAGAAACAGAGTTTCTATCAGCATGGCTTACGGAGAGGTGTTTTAGGATCATTCTAACCTAGCTCATAGTTTTTTCCACATTTGTTTGAACTTTCCCCTGTCCGCAGCTGGATGATGAATCACTGTAATTTCACAATTCCATGTTAACGAAAGACTACTTGCTTTCTGTTTGCTTTCTAGTTGCTCTAGAACTTGTAAGTCATATAAATCTGGGCTTTGCTAATTATTCTCATGCCTTTGTAAGGTTTCATTTTATGAAGTTGCCGCAACATTTTTTTACAGCAGACAATCTTTACTCTATAGGAAGGAGGCTGATCATACAAAGTGAATATTTTGTTACCCAAACATACCTCCAAAAATACCAGTAGATTACAGAACAGACTCTCTGCTGATGCTGGTTTCCTCCTACATCATATGGCAGATGCCAAGAACTTTCGTAACCTTTGCCCTACATAAGTCTCAAGGATAAGTGATGAAATACATTGTACCTACAGATGATGGTAGAGTTCATCGGCCTAGAAGCAAGAGCACAAAAGGCATGATAGAGCAGATAAGCTGCACTGTTCATGTGTGTGATGATATCATGTCCTGGACTCAAAACCTGGAGCAGTCTATGTGACTCTGCAGAGAACTTAAACACATTCATTTCAGTAAGTTTTGAAAACAAGTCAGAGCTGTGAACAAATTTTTCACTCAATTATTTTTCCAGAATAAAAGTAAAGGTGTCTCTCGTCTTGTGTGCTTAATTCATAGGCCAATTAAATCAACACACTTGTCGCTCTGAGGATCTCATAATTGCAGCCATTCTACCTGCAGAGCAGCTCAGCTGTCTCTAACCCGTGCTTGTTGATGTTCATGAATGAGCAACACAGCTGGGCACTACACTTAATGAGACAGTTTTTCTTAATTGACTGTACTGCATTTAGAGCAAAAATAGCCTTAAGCTGCTTTAAATTAGATCCTAGCCAGATTGATATAAAAAAAAACCAAAACAAAACAAACAAAAAAACCCCTCAAGGCTGCCCTCTAATGCCAACAGCAGAATTCTGCTCAAACAGCGCTTCCCATCAGGTAACACTTGATGAGAAATTAAGCAGGGAACCAAGCATTTTCAATCAATACTTAAACCAAAACCCCACACATTCTACTTCTTAACTCACAGGTATTTGGTCATTTTAGCATAGAGGGGGGAAAAAAAAAAAAAAAAGAAAAAGGAGAAAGATCTCTAGCGCTACTCAAAATCTAGCAAAATCAAATATTCTATTTCTCAATAATTTATCTGCTATAACGTTCCCCATGGTCATTATTTGGTTTTAGTTTTTTGGTTTTGTTCTGGCTTTTATTTTGGGGGTTTTTTTGGGGGGGGGAGGGGAAGAAGGGTGAGTTGCTTATTATTGAAAGGCTGTATTTAAAATGCAGAAATTTTTTTTAAGGGAAAAGTTATCAATAAACTTATTCAAACCAAGATATATCAAATTCTAAAGAATTGGGAAATAACTAACTTAGGTGATAATATAAATGCCTTACACAGCATGCTTGGATTCCATTAACTGTATTTTTAGAGCTGTATCAGGTGGTGTCCACTCCAGGTAGAGTCCAGCACCTCGTGTAAGTCCTGAGATCTGGTGATTTAGGCACTGCTTCATAATACTGAATTTCATACATCTGTTCACACGTAAGGTGTTTTTTTTTTTTTTAGCAACTTGATCAGAAAAATAAAAGGCGAGTTAAAACCTCAGGCGACAGTGAAGATCACTAGAGGGCAGTAGCCAACCCCTAATGTCCCCACAGTTTCCCACAAAGCCGTGAAGTCTTCCACACGGGAAGGGCTGACCAGTCTCCCCGGTGACGATGTTCGTGTTGGATGGTGAAAAAGAAGCCTTCCTGTTCTACACGAGTGTTAACACTCCTCGGCATTAAGCTATTTTTTAAAATTCGTGGTGACAAGTAATACGAGCAATGTTTTGTTTATCTAACTGTGCCTGCCTTTAGCACCCCAGACAGGCAGGCTGTGGAAGAAGAATTGGAACGTTTCTAACTTGCAAGTGCTGGGACCAAACTGTGTGACACATTCCCCACTCCCTTGTAGCTTGTCAGCCACACATGCCATGGGGCACAGTGGTGACGTTCCAATCTGCATTTTCATATGAATTTTCATATATGCATATAAGATAACGCTGCAGAAATTAGTGCTTTTTATATCAATGCCATTTATATAATACTTTCATATATATATGTACAAATACAAATATATATATCTTCAGTGAAACAATGCCAGATCCATTGAATGCAGTAAGTGATTCCAACGCTTTGCACTGACAAACTCTTCCCAGCTCTCCTTTCTGGCACTGACACTTTGATGCTTTATTTTCCCTATCCCGTTCCCAAACCCCATTTATCAGAAAAAGAAGTAACTGTTTAAAGTTCCAACAACAGGCTGGGTGCGCAGACACACTCCTATCTGTGCCATTAAGGGGGTGGGGCGTGAATGTGAAGGAAGAATGAAATCTGAGACCACGCATGAGGTGGTTATACACTCCCATGACATATAGAATAGCCTTCCATCAAATGGTCCATGGGATAGACATGGTATTAAAGCCAGAGGGGGCACAGGTACTTCTTCCCAGCCAGCTATAATCAGTTTTAAAAATAAGCCAGATGAAATGACAAGGAGGTGGCACCATATCTAGCACAGACACCCTTTTTAGTGTTCCTCAAACCACTCTGTTTTCATTTAGCAGTTCCAGTGTTATTTGGTGGTTTACACTTTTGCCTAAGGATCCAAGAATTTCATAAAAACTAATTTTCCATTCTAATGGTTATAAGGAATGCTTGAGAACCTGAGCCATAAAAGCTGGAGAAGCAAAAAGCACCAATAGAAAACCACAGAAATAACCCATCTTCTGGTGTTTTTTTATTATTGCTGACAATTTTTAGTTCCTAACTTTTAACTGATCTTTTAACAGTTTGGGGGCTTGGCTCATGACCTATGAATTCTGAGGTTTCAATATACTCCTAATCTTGTCCATAAAGAGAGACTTATTGCAGAAATATTTGGTCACCATCTGATACCTCTTTGTCAGATCTACCAAGTTTTGTCAGAAGAATGGCCTCACGAGGTAGGATCAGAGCTCTGTTATCCTCTCTCTGACGTTATATAGTGCTGCACTAAGGAAGAATCAAAGAACAGGGAGAGTGGGGCATGATGCTTACCCAAAATACTTTGACACCTTTTTAAAGAAGGTGTTTGCATTTAATAGTCATGTTTTACCTGTGTAGCAGAAGAGATCTCACCTTGCTACCACCAAAGGTGTACATATGCAAGGGAATACTATTTTAAAGCCAGGACATGCAAACAAATGTCATGCCTGTTTTTTGAGGAATTTGTGGGATCTTCACCTTTGGGATTGCCTTTGGGCTGTGAGTTCACAAACAGGAGAGAGCTACTGGCAATATTCAAAGACAAAGAACTTGACTTGAAGGACAACCTAAACTTTCCAGAAGCAGAAGACTGCTCATCCAGAAAGGCAATACTTTCACAGAATAAAAAATCAGATAGCAATGGAAAGCCATTAAATATCTTGTAAGATGCCTTTTCCCAGCATGAAACAGCAGTGCCTCCTATCTGTATGTCTCAGATCTCCCTTTCTGCTTGTATCCATCCCTCCTCTCTTTGAATAAAAACACCAGATAACTCAAAGATACTATGGGTTTCAGAGAAACAAATGATGACTCAGCCTTCAACAACAAGAACCACTCAGCATCCAAGAAACAGAGCCAGCAGGGCTGGCCACCCACCCACCCAGCAATAATGAAGCTCTAAAAGGCAACTGGTTGGGACTGCAGTCCTTGCCTAGAAAGCATGATAGACTCTGCAGGAACCCCGAGGCATCAGTCCCTTTCTCTTTACGTAAGGTGTTTTACAATCCTTACTTTAGCTGCCTTCACAAAGTCTCTGAGATCTTATGTTTATGCTTCTTGCCATATGCTGACACTGGAAAACCTCACTAGAGCCAGCCACCAGTGTAACGTGCAGGACCATTGATATCACCTCATTGTTCCTACAGAGGAAGAGAAACGGAGGTATGGGTCCTATCATCTACCTCCTTTTCTGCATTTGTGTCATGAGTGTTACAAGCCCAACATTTAAACCTAAGAAGAGTGGCACAGCCTGTGCATAATGCAGCATTTTAAATCTCTCAGAGTTAGCAAAAAGGGCACAATTAATTCTCTGGAAGCCAATGTAACAGGGAGTAGTGTTTGGTCCACTTGCTCCTTGGAAGTCAGAGCAAAGCTGGACTGATGCAAAGGATATTTTTTTGCCAAAAAGGAGTCCTTAAAGTTCCTAGTCCATGCAATAAGCTCAGTACTGAGGGCTCATAATAATAGGATGCTTGAACTACGGCATTACTAAATTAGTAGGTTTTGCAGAGTCCATAAATCTCTCACAGGGGTCCCTTTTTCCATTTCAGCTAGAAAAAATGTCATGGCTAGGAGGGAACTCCCTAGAGGGAATTAAGCTCTGAAGTCTTATTGAATTAGCATTGTTTACAAAGCAATCATAAGTATAATAGATGTTAACGAGTCTTTAATGGGCCGAGTTGCAATGCAACATGTGGTAAGTACAATAAACAAAAAGACTGCTTCCCTCCTATTTATTCTGCTTGACACAGGTGTAGAAGCCCTGAATCTAAATGAATTGTCCTATTGAGAACAGAGCAAAAGAGCTGAATCTGCTGTGTAGTGTAAGGCAAAATTAAAAGACATTTCTTCTATGCCAAACCAAACTGGGACCGAATTACATCAAAACTAAATGTTCACACAGGAAGTGCACAGAACTATGAGGTGGCTGAGGTTGGCAGGCACCTCTGATGGTCATCTTATCTGACCTCCCTGCTCAAGCATGGCCACCTAGAGCCACTTGCCCAAGACCACAACCCCATGGATTTTGAGTACCTCTAAGGATTGGAGACATCATAACCTCTCTGGGCGGCTTGTTCCAGTGATTAAGCACCCGCACAGAAGAAAAGTTTTTTCCATGTTTAGACAGAAACTCCTGTATTTCTGTTTGTGCCCATTGCCTCTGGTCCCATGATTGAGCACCACTGAAAAGAGCCTGGCTCCAACTTCTTTACACCTTTCCTTCTAGTATTTGTACTCATCAGTAAGCTTCCCCTGAGCCTTCTCTTTTTGAGACTGATCAGTGTCAGCTTCCTCAGTTTCTCCTCATACTTGAGGGGCTCCAGCCCCCTGATCATCCTTGTGGCTCTTTGCTGAACTCTCTTCAGTATGGCCATCTCTGTCTCATACTGAAGAGCCCAGAACTGAACCCAGAACTCCAGTGGAGTCCAGTGGACTTCCCAGTGCTGAGTAGAGTGGTAGGATCACCTCCCATGACTTGCTGGCAACAGTCCTCTTAATATACTCCAGGATATTGTTGTCCACAGGGGCACACTGCTGGCTCATGTTCAACTCGGTGTCCAACAGGACCCCCAGGTCCTTCTCCACAGAGCAGCTTTCCAGCCAATCAGTCCGCCAGCCTGTACTAGAGAAGGGGGCTGTTTCTTCCCAGGTGCAGGGCTTCACACTTCCCCTTGCAGAATTTCATGAGATTCCAGACAGCCCATTTCTCCAGCCTGTTGAGGTTTGGATGGCATTCTGGATGGCAGAATGACCCTCTGGTGTATAAGTTGCTCCTCACAGTTTTGTGTCACCTGCAAACTTGTTGAAGGTACATTCTTGCACCAACAGTATTCACAATCTTCTTCAGCATGATGCTCCAAATGGCCACAGCAGACCTCGATGAAGAAAACAGCATCTCCATCTGATATCGTACTGATGGAAGCCTATTCAACCTCAGGCAACTGAAGGCTCATATAAGACCTTAAATCATGTTGTCCATGAGCTGCTTTATGCTGATGATGCCATCCTCGTTGCTCACACAGAAGTAGCTCTGCAACATTTAACA
>VYXB01007645.1:530695-554595 GCA_013397135.1 Pachyramphus minor | reverse complement strand
ACCCTGATCTTTAATGCATACATTCCCCCGGCGCCGCTCGTTCCTAATCCTATGGGATCAGTGGGCCCGTGGAGGCCCCCCGGGGTCCCCCCCAAGAAGTGATGGCTTTATAAGGGGCCTGAGAGAGCGGGGATGCAGTGCCCACCATGGCCTCCAAGCTCAAGGAGCGGAGGGTGAGTCGCCGCCCGTCTTGCGCGCACGGCTCTGCGGGGCGGCCAGGCGGACCTGGCCCCGGCCCCCTCACCGCCTTCCCCTTCGAAAAGCGCCCCCCGCCCCCCCCAAAAAAACCAAAATCTACCCCACGCCCCTAAAAACGTTGCTGTCCTGCCGCGGCCGACCGCACAGACGGGAGCCACCGGGGTGGCGCGGGGACGACCCACCGCCGGAGCATCATCCGTCCTGGGGCTGCGCCGCGCCCGGCACCGCTGCTCGGAGCGGGGTGGGCAGTGGCTGAAGGGGTCGGGGCCGGGGTCAGCTGTCCCGGCGAGACTAGATCCGGCTGCTTTCTCCTCCTTCACTAACCGCATATGTGAACCCGCCCTGTATGTTTTGCAGAGGACGCCGGTTTCCCACAAAGTGATTGAGAAGCGGAGGAGGGACCGCATCAACCGCTGCCTCACCGAGCTGGGGAAGACGGTGCCCATGGCTCTGGCTAAGCAGGTAGGCGGGGGCAGCAGCCTCTACGCCCTTCTCCCCGGTGCGCTGAGACATCACCCCCGATGCGGGGGGGCTGGGGGCGGCCCGGCAGAGCGCAGAGCAGCCTCAGGGGAGGGGTGATGCCCACCTGCCCTGTCCGTTGCAGAGCTCGGGGAAGCTGGAGAAAGCGGAAATCCTGGAGATGACGGTGCAGTACCTGCGGGCCCTGCACTCGGCAGACTTCCCCCGCGGCCGAGAGAAGGGTAGGTGGGCCGGAGCGGCCTCCACGGGCCCCCGCAGGGTCACTTGGGGCGTGGGGGCGGCTTTCCCCCTTCCTCCCGCGGCCAGACCCTGAGGAGCTCGGCTCCCTGCCTCTTCCTTTCCAGCAGAGCTGCTCTCCGAGTTCGCCAATTACTTCCACTACGGCTACCACGAGTGCATGAAGAACCTGGTGCACTACCTGACGACGGTGGAGAGGATGGAGACCAAAGACACTAAGTACGCCCGTATCCTGGCCTTCCTCCAGTCCAAAGCGCGCTTCGTCACTGAGCCCCTTTTTACCTCCCTGGGTTCCCTGCCGGAGCCGGACTTTTCCTACCAGCTGCACCCCGGGCCCGAGTGTTCCGGACACGGCCACAGCCCCTCCGAGGCCGTGCTCCAGCCGCCCTCGGGGGGGCCATTCCCCTGGCACGGCACTGCCCGCAGCCCCTCCCTGCCCTATCACCTGCCCAGCGCCGCCGTGCCCCTCGCCAGCCCCGGCCAGCAGCGCAGCACCTTCCTCTCCTCCGTCCAGGGGCTGGACCGCCACTACCTCAACCTACTCGGCCATTCCCACCCCAACGCCTTCGGGCTGCCCCCGGGCCAGCACCCCTCCATGCTATAGAGACTCGTCCCGTCTGAAAAAAACCTATTTATGACCGCGGACACTGCAGGTTACACCCGGGCGCACGGGGAGGCTGCCGGGACAGAGGGAGATGCGCTGGAGTCCTGGAGGGCAAGAAGCCCCCGCGCACCCCGGGGGCGCGGCTCTGCCCCCACTCGTCCTCTCCGGGGGTCTGGAGCTGCCCCCGCCCGCTCCTCTTCCCACCCGCGGGTGCGCTGCCTGTACAAGCGATGTCTTGGAATAAACGTTTATACTTGCCCCCCTTCTTGTTTCCGTGAGGGAGCTTCCTCGGGTGGTGGAGGGATGTCTCCCCACCCACCTAGGGCAAAAACCCCCACGCGCGAGACGTGGTCCGCGAGGCCCAGGGCGGCCGCTGCACGCGCCAGCCGTGGCACTGCGGGCAGGGGGGCACGGCCTGGCAGGACGGATCCCGGTGCCGCCTGGCCTCTGCTCCCAGGTCACTGGGGGCTGAGAGGGAGTCCCGGGGTGCTCCGCATCCCCGTGAGGCCCGCCCTTCCACGCGCCCGTGGAGGGATGCTCCGGGGGCACGTGTCCGACCGGTATCTGCCGTGTGCTTTGCCAGCGAGTTTCTCCGCGGCGCTTGTTCAGAGGAGGAGGAATTGCTTGTTCAGGGAAGGCGGAGAACGGGGCGGGGAGGGCAGGCTGCCGCTGCGGAGACGCGGAGCTCCGAGAATAAACCGATGGAAGCTTCTGAGAGTGAGGCCGTCCACTCTCAGGGCGCGGCTCCCTCCCGGTGAGGCAACTCCGGCCCCGCCTGAACCAAGCTTCCCGAGTGCCTCCGCAACCTCTGGCAGCAGGGCAGGGCGATTCCAGCCGCCCCCTGCCCCCGGGCAGCTCGGGTATGCCCGGCGGGGCCGGAGCCGCCAGGGGTAAATTAACTTATTCCATTTGGGTGGGGAGGCTTTGAGGAGATTTGACCTGGGCTGTTTGCCCAGGGCACGGAATGGGTTGACCCGCAATTTGTAAACCAACCTGAGCCTTTATTCGGAGACAGACAAAAAGATCTTCATTACAATGAGTAAAAAGTGGAATGTGTATCTTCCATTTAACCTGTAAATACAGGAAAAGCTGCTATCCCAGATTAGTGGGGAAAAGGTCACATGGCGGAATGACGCGAGGAGTCATCCAGGGAGAGGGGAAAAACACCCGTGTTTCCTCGGGACACCTTTAGGATAGTAAATCCAAAGGGAACCTCTCTCTTGGTCAGTGAACACAGAGCAATTCGGGATCAACCAAACATATTCAGCAGGAGCAGAGAGGCTGGTGACTATTATGAAAGCATGTGTTAAATGCTCATTTTTACCAGCACTAGGTGCAGAATACGGAGAAAATGCTACACAATTTTTATTCTGTGAGCATGAAGCTCTTGTGATCCAGATTTGGTTCTAAAGCATATGGGTTTTTCTCCTGAAAATATAAATATATTCAGCATTTTGGCCCCTGTTAACCAAATTAAACAAAACTTGCCCTTGCTAAGTAGATTTTCTGTCTGGGATTAGCAAAGGGCCACCATGATCAAAACTGGGGTCATTTGCATATAATTTTGCAAACTTGCACTGGTCCATGACAGTCTTTGTCTCCCCAATGTTGCTATCCTGGGGTTTTTGTTTTCTTTTTTCTTTCATTTAGCTGTGGAGGATAAACCTCATTGACTTTAGAATTACTTTAGGATAAAAGTCTCCCCTCCCTCCACTCTTTCAGGGATTTGAGCTCACCTCCTGGTCCTGCTGACCCTGACTTTTGCCCCCAAAATTATTTTTGCGTCTGCTAAAGTCAGCTGTCAGCACGGGACCTGAGATGCCTTCCCAGCTCAGGTCTGTGGTCTGTGCCCACAGTTGGATCCACATAGGCAGTGGGACACAGAGCTCCCTCAGGACTGGCATCCCCAGTCTTTTGACAGAGGTTCATATCATTTGTCTTTATTTTATTTTACATTTCCATGCCTGTAGGGCAGGCACTTTTAGCCTTTTTCCCCCTGGATTTATTTTAGCTCTGCCATGAGCACCATCTGCCAACTTTGGTGGGAGCAGGCAGGAGCTGGATGTCACCCGTGCTGGGCCTGTAAAGGCTGTACTTGATCCCAGTGGGTGCCTGTCTGGCCTGGTGATGCTCATCACCTGGAGTGCAGTGCCATTTACTGGTGTCTGGCAGCAGCTAGCACAGCATTTTGTTCCTGAAAATAAACTAATTCCCAAAGCCCTCAAAGTACTAACTTCTCTGTTATGCACCAGCTTGGCTAAAAGTTTTAATGGTGAATGACTTGCTCTATCATGTCCCATTCCTTTTCTTCAGCTAGCATCTCTCTCCTTCTTAGACCTTCACATCCCGTTTGCCACAGTTTGCCTTGCCTTCCTTCCCTATGCCTTTCATGTCCTGTATTCCACCTCTTCTTCTCCCCACTATCCATACTCCTCTCTTTCCCTCACACTTTCCATGTCCTACATGTAATTCTGCAATTTTTACCACAGAAAACAGTTGTACAGCATAGTCACATCTCAATAATTTCTTTGTGTTGAGGGCAAATAATCATGCTGGAATAAAAGGACAGCAAAATGGGAGTTTACAGTTTTGCATCTGATACTGACTCTCATTTGTAATTTACTCAGACAGTAGAAGAGTTTATGTTGATCTTTGTAAAATTGCATTCTTGAAAACATCTTCAACTCACTATTTTATCACAAGGATTTGTTTGCACTATCATTTAAGTAAAGCATCATCAATTAGATCAAAGAGATATAAGTAGCCTATGCATAAACTCTTCATCTTAAAACTATATGTTTTCAACAGGTAACAGGCAAAGCCTGGAAGGAAATGCTACGGTCCCACTTTTACTATTTAAATAAGTAAAAAAATGTTTACAGACTTGGAGCACATATAGGACAGATTAGAACTCTTCTTTCTTCCCATGGTTTTGCACCAGTCTGAATGCATTATTCAAAGACCTGGGGACTTTGGGGGCAGTGCCACACTGTGGAGTTTCCAGCCTTGGAAAGACCCCAAATTCATGCCAACACAGTAATTTTTGGGGCTTCTTAGCAATCAGGTCATTAACTGATTAGAAAAGAGTATTTTTATTGTACTTTGGGTCAGTGACTCTGCTTGCAGTGGACCACAAGCAATTGCATAAGCACATCCATAGGGGCTGAGCCATGGGTTGGGAAGAAGCAATTGAGGGAAGGAGGAGGAACAGCACCAATGAAAGCTCTTAATCACAGATCTGTTCCAGTAGTGATGCACAGGATAGCTGGCTTCCTAGTGGTATGGATATGATCCCTTTCCTATGGTGAAGATCCTGCCAGTTTATAAGTCATGCTGCTTCACTTCTGGTGAAGTGCTTAGGAAAGCAGAGGGTCTGAGGTGCCAGGGTACAATGATTGCCCCAGCCCGAGCAGCTTCTTACTGTGCTACCACATTCTTGGAGAGAGTTAAATAGTGTCTTGAAGCCCAGGCATGTGTTTTTCCTTTATAAACTGACTCAAGCATGAGGAGGCGGAAATCTGCTGTTTGCCTCTTGAACCGTCTGCATATTACACACAAGCTGCTGAAGCAGCTGCAGGCTTGTCCAGCAACCGCTTCGCAAAGGCAGACCTTTGGAAAGAAACCCTCCAGCCAGCATTTTCATATTTGCTGAGATGTAGCATCTGATCTCACAGATTTGCCTCCCGCCTTGGATGAGTCTCACATCATCATGTCTATTTCTAGAAAACTTGCCCACATGGTGCATAAAGGCTGTTTTAGGAAAAGGACACTGAATTCTCTTGAAGCAAACAAGAGATTACAGAAAAATATATAAGAAACACATTTTAATATGTGTATAAGGTTAAAGCTCTGATATCTGCCCACATACCATACTGCATACATACAATTTTAACTGGCACATTAAAACAAGCAAAACTCTTTTTAAAAGGTGAGAAAAAACAACACTGAGAATGACTGGATAAACATGATATGTGAAGAAAGAGAAGTAGTTTGGAAGATTCAAATAGAATACTAATTCCAGTTCAAGTTAGGAAATAGATTGTTTAACATTCATCTTCAAGCTACAGCAATTGAAATATGCACTATGATTCATCAGCAGTAATACAGTTAATTAGGCTGAAAAAAAACACTTTTGGTAACAAGAAATCTGAACTTCAGTATGTATGCTCTGAAAAGTTAAAGGTAATTAATTTAATTTTTAATACTGTAAGAACACATTCCTTTTTATTTATTTTTATAAATACCTAACATTTTCTTCATAAGATAAAAAAGCCTAGTTAGAATTGTTGTATATATTATTCTTTAGTATTTATCTTGCTGGTAATAAATTTTAGTATTACTCCCCCACGTCAAGCGTCTCTTTTGTCTATATAAAAGTTCTCTCAACTTATAGCAATTGTGTGGGGGGAGTTTGAAAAAAATTGGTCCAGAGTAAACCCACGACATCTGGTTTGGTTAGATATTTGTTTAAAAGAGGCTTTATTAAATCCTAATATCTTCCCATGCATATTACATTAGAGCTGTTCCAGGGGAAAAATTCAGGAAGAGCAGCCTTTAAAGGTCAATCTTTTATGACTAAGATATAAGATTGTGTTTTTTCCTTTTCCCCCAAACTAAAATGTCATTTAAGGTATCCTAGGACAACCTCATGGTTTGATACAGATGGGTTTTTGATACAGACAGATATTTGATACACCTGTACAACCTTACTCACTACAAGAAGTGATAACACTATAGCTGCGAGTAAAAGTTAGGGTACAGAGTTTTCTACCAAAGATGGTAGGGTGGAAATAATACTATCAAATTGACTGCTGGGGTTTTGGGATCAGTAGATGGAACGATAAACAGCAAAATCTATTGAGCAAACCCCATATAGCTTCAATTTCAAAGTGAGAAAAGTGTAACAGGGATCACTGACCTTCACTGAGCAAAGATTACAAAACTTCAAGAACCTCAGGAAACACTAAGAAAATATGTATCCCATATAAGACAACGATATATCAGAATGTTCTAAGAGAATCAATATAACCTGAATCTTTCATATTCCACTACAAAATCCCTTTTTATCATAGGATGGAATAATCATTTTTCTATGGTACAAACTTTTCTTTTCATACAGTACTTTCTCCTCTCTAAAAGAAATGAGAAAAGAACAAGTCTTGGAGTTTTATTACTGAAAGTATTGTACATTCTCTTTGATGTCTGGAAAAGATGAGAAAGTAATTGCAAAAAAAAGCATGCGCATCATTTGCTGCATAATGCCAAAACCTATTAGACAGCAAAGATCTAGGAAATCTAGTTAAATGATGATTAAAGGTGCTACTGTTTCCACCAGGTTACAAGTCACCATTTGCAGAAAAGACAGTATGTTAAAGCAAATGAGACTCCTATATGCTTGTTACCCATGTGCATATATTTTGCATATATCCGTAGCTACTGCAGGTAGGCCAAGCTTCCTGGGCATCCATGAAGCTGTAGTTACTTCGACGAGAACATAGAATGAAGTTGCATCACAGAGAGCTTACCAAACAGGTAAGCAATACATGTTTTAGTGGCTCCTTATTCTCATTTTATTAATTCAACTATGCAGCCACATGTTTATAAAGATATATGGGAAGCAAATAACCTAATCTGATTTTAAACACACAATTACTCTGATCATGAAAGTGAAGTCATGTACAGAGCAGGTCCCAGTGCCTCTGGTACTCAGTGCATAAAATATTTCTCCAAGAAAGAAACCCAAACAAAAATCTACCCTTGAATGGAAGGCCAACCTCCATCTGCGTGCTTATGCAGGAGCTAACTCAACTCTGTGAAGCAAAATGATCTTTCTGTGGTGAGATTCCAAGCAGCAACATGGCATGCTGTTCTTCACCAAATGTTACATCTTCTTGAAAGCTATTTGCAACTCTCTATGCTGCAACTTTAATCATAGAGTCAAGAAGGATTTAGGTTGGAATGATCACCTAGTCCCAACCCCCTGCCATGGACTGGAACACCCTTCACCAGACCAGGCTCCATCCAGCCTGGCCTTGAACACTTCCAGGGATGGACATTCGCACCCTCTCTGCGTAACATGTTCCAGTGCCTCACTACCCTCACAGTAAAGAATTTTTGTCTAATGTCTAATCTAAATCTACTTTCTTTCAGTCTAAAGCCACTCCCCCTTGTCCTGTCACTATAGGCATTGTGAAAAGTCCCTCCAGGTACTGGAAGGCTGCAGTTAGATCACCCCCAAGCCTTCTCTTCTCCCAGCTGAACAATCCCAATTCTTGAAGCCTTTCCTCGTAGGAGAGGTCCTCCGTCCTTCTAATCATCTTGGTGGCCCCCCTCTGGACTAGTTCCAACAGGCTGATGTCCCATCTGTGCTGGGGATCCCAGAGCTGGATGCAGCACTCCAGGTGGGGTCTTATCAGAGTGGAGTAGAGGGGCAGCATCTTGGTATTGATTTTCTTAGTCTGTTGTATGTTACATGCAGTTAGCGACTGTGTTATAGTCAGCATTGCTTTATACTCTCAGAAGGGGTTTCTACCATCCTTTCACAAAGCAACTTAGGCTATTGGATATGGCAGGCAACAAGCAGATAAAAGACATGCATCCCTATGAGAAGTGTATAACATAGTTACAAAGATAGGCAACTGGGAGAATGTCAGTGCTGTTCTGCTCGTCATGAAAATACGCTATGTTAATTTATAGCAGGTTTGCAAAGGGTTTTTTTGGCTGTATTTGGACAGCTTTTTATGAGCCTCTTCCAAAGAGGATTTGCAATCAATTTGCCTTTTCATTTTAAGATCAAATTTAGAGAGAGAATGCTAAACTTCATCCTCTTTTAGCAGGAAGTTACAGGAATTTTGGGACTGGAGTTCTGTAACAGAGAGGTAACCCCTCCTGCCAGCATCCAGCTTCCTAAAGGCCTTTCAAAGAGTTTTCCAGGTACTGTAACTGCAAACAGAAAAAATTAAAGAAGTTACTGCGGGAAAATTACAACAATTTGGTAGGGCACAAAATGTCTTTGAGCATCACAGCTGACCAGGGCATAAGGTGAGGCCATAGTATGCTTTAGAGCCTGTAGGTCCACAAACACACAGGCAGAATGCTGGTGAGTTTCATTCCTTATCAGACTAAAATATAAGGATGGGAGAGGACCAGGGGGACTTCTTCACTCATGTACTTAGAAAAATTGTGCTTCATATACTTGGAAAAATTCATGTACTTTGTCATAATGCAACACCATACCACAAAAGAAAAATCTTTTCAGTGGCCCGATAATAGAAATATATGGCCATCAGACTTAAAACTGTTAGCTGTCTCAAAGGTAGAGGTCTAAGAATTAATTAATCATTCAAAGCAATATATCTAGTCAGGAGGGATAAACAGGCACCTCCAGAGGACAATTTATCAGATAGATTTTATTTTCTCTTTTTAAAATGAGCTGATTTTCCTTGGAATATATATCTCTTCCCTTGTGAATCAGAAGGGAATGCAGGATCAACAGGTCAGATTCCAATATACAAGTAGGAATAAAATCAGGGCAGTTGAATCCCACCTGCATTGCTGCCTGGCAAGTAGACTAATTTATCTACTTAGATATTTCAGAGGGGCTAGATCATGCTATAATATCACATTTAATTAAAAAAAAATCAATTTTTGTGTGACTCTTACACAAACTGAAGGTATAGCCTGTCCAGCTACTAAACTGTAACAGCTGATGACTAATATCAGTTGACAAATACTTTTAATGTACTAGTTGCATGTACTGTAGAACATATGGAAAGAATTTTGGGTGGGGAAGAATGGGGTTTTTTACTATTTCTCCCAAGAAAGCACCATTTCAGACAAAACTATTAGCCATCCACTGAAAGCCAGTGTCCTTCCTCCATAATCTGGTTGTCCAAATGTCAAATTCAGAAGCTTGAGCCTCTCCATGGCACTGGTTTAGCTTCAAGATGTCTGCGTAATTGCAGTCATGTTATTCCCCTGCCACCTTTGCCAACATGAAGCAAAGGGCTTCAGGAACTCCATGTATAAAACATCTACATGTAAAATCAGAAAAATCTACATTCTTAAGGACATGCATACCAAGGGAGAATTTTGCCATTGATTTAAATGGAAATCATTTCCTCTCTCCTCTCCTCTTCATTACACGCACAGAACTTTAACCAGCTCTGGCTGCTAACACAAGTGAAGAGAATAATAGTGTGTTCTCTCCCATGAGTGTACTTAGGAATTGGCATTTCACTGCAAATAGATACATTATAGCATGGTCAATGTTTAAACTTTTCTTTGGAAAAAGAATTTTTTTTTTAGGATTTATCAGCATCCAGTTTTGATGCTGAAGCTTGTGCGTCATGCACTTTAAAAAGAAAGATTATGCTTAGACAAGGTGCTATTTTGGTGCTGAACCACTTACCCAGTTTCCTTCCATTTTTGGAACAGCATACCATGTTAGAACACAGCTTCACAGCCACTATTTTTTTCCCACTGAAATAAACTATATTTGCCCACACCTGACCACTAGGATGTTAGAATCACACCTGAGCTTTTACATAACCTTAAGTTTTCAGATCTTTTTCAGTGTGGACAATACCTGGCATTGGGAAAATACGGACACCTCAAGGTGTAGCCAAATGTTTCACAAAATCCTGAAAACCCAATGTGTTGTCTTTGTTTATAAGTAAAGTTTCTCAATTCAGAGTTCCGGGGCTATTTCAGACTGGTTGTCAAACCTTCCTTCAACACACTAAAACACAAAATATAATGACACTAAATTATAGAATTGCAGAATATCCTAGGTTTGAAGGGACCCACAAGGATCATCAAAGTCCAACTCCTGGCCTTGCACAGGACAGTCCCAACAACAGATAATGACTGTTTGTAAGAAAAATAGGAAGTTACTCTAATTATTAGTCAAATAGCTGTGTGTTTAACCAGCAAACTCCCAGCAAAGTCACTGATGTGTTCAGAAATTTTTCTAAAGACCATAGCTTTATGCCAATAGACACCAGACTGCTAAAATTATGCTTGCTCACATAGAAAATCCTCTGAATGAGGGATAATAAGTGGACCTCCAGGGACATCAGAACCCATCATGATTCAACCTTATTTATACCCTGATTTCCAAACTTTTATGTCTTAGTACTTCAACACAAGATACTTGATCTCCTCAGTGACACACTAGGAGTTAGCTTCGTCTCAATCCTCAAACTCCTTCTTTATCACTGCACAGTGTTTATTCAGTAAGCTTCAAATTCCCCCGTATAGCTTGAGGCAGGAAAACAAACAGATACAAAAAGTTATAAAAAAGACTCTGCCTATTATCATCCTGATACAATTTCTCCTTGTGATTTGTTTCCTGGTGCCTTCAGCTGCCTCTACAGATTTGATATATTACAATATCACAATTTCTATGTGGTCCCAATGATGTGTTTCAGGACCAACTGTAGTTCTGAAGTTTTCCAGGAGAGGAGATCACCCAGATCACCCAGGTTACACATAGTGGAATTAGTTTTGACAGCTACCCAGCTGGCAGGTTAGTAACAGTAAGCAAGACCCTACTGACAGAGGATACCAAATCAAGCTTAACTAGATGATCTTTGAGGTCCCTTCCAAACCACACCATTTCGTGATTCTGTGATTCTAGATTACTTCCAGGTTGCAGTCCAAAATTCCCCTCTAATTTCTCACTTCTTCTTGTTTCTGCTGTTCTTCAGACCATGATGTAACTTAATTGCACTATGGAGTAGATCACATGGTTTCCACCTTATTTGACACTATATCCAACTAATTGCTGCTCAATATTTATGCCAGCAGAAAAAATAATGCAGTTCGCAGAGTTGACCCTGCCAGCATTTGCACATAAGGTCAGCCTTATGCACATTACTTCTCTGAGTGCTGCCTCACTCAGATTTCAGAGGAGCCAGATTTCAGAGGGAAAATAGATTGAGGTAAAGTGTTGCATCACAGGGATTTCAGAGGAACTGGCAACTTCAGAAAAAAATAGTGGTCGTAATGGTACATTCTTCCAAATTAACAAGATCACTATCCCTGAAAATGGCCAGGACAAAGATTAGTGGCCACAAAGCTGTCCCCTGCATGCTTGGACGTAGGACCTCAGCTGCAGCTCTGACCTTTTCTATCATATTTTAACCCAGAGGGATCATAGTCAGTTCTACCCCAGTGGAAGACAAGCTGACCTTCAGGACCAAAAGAAGTATAGCAGGAGTAAGACAATTGCCAAGGATATCTTCCACCTAGGATCTGCTTTTCGGATCTGCTTATTTTTCTTCTATTTCTGTGCATCATTCTCCTCTTTAGGCTCAGACCCCAGCCCGAACTGAGGTTTCTTGTCAAAGACAGTAGGCAGCCCTTTCTGATGGAGAAACAATTGGTTTGTTCCTAACTCTGTTTTCAATCAAATGAGGCCTCTCCTTAACAAAATACCAGAGTCTAGATAAGTGAGCAACATTCCTTATTGTAATGCCTGCCAGTACCATTTCAGGCTATTTTTCTTCTTAAAAGGTAACCACAGGTATGGCATTGCTGGGCAGCGCTGTTTAAGCACAGCAGATCAGATGCTGTCCTGATTTATAACCTCTGTCAGCTCAAGTGAATGCAGGAGCCGTCAACTGTGCACATGCCCTCTGAAGGGCAAGACGCCTGCGTATAATGTGTATAAGGATGCATCTTTAGGGATTCCCTAGCCCACCTGACATGCCTCACGTGTGAGAAGAGTATTTACCAAGTATTTACGGTGCCACCTGAAAAAAAATAAACACACCAGAATAAGCATGCCAGGGCATAATGCAGCCCAGCCACGGCAGGCTCTCAGGGCCGAACTGCCTCAGTCCTGCAAATCACTCTGATGGTAATAAGGGCTGCATGGAAGGCACATGAACTTTGATTTCATGTTTTAATCACAAAGTATAAAATGTGGAGCCTGTCATCAGTTGGCAGCCTTGCCTGCCTTCCACCCACACCCCACGTGAGAGTGGCTTCCAAGTGCAGCAGCATGCTGGAGTGTCTGCTGCTCACCACAAAACAGGGTGTAAAGCACCTTTTGAAAAGACAAAGCATCTCCAGGTGGTTCAGGGCACGGAGCTGCAGCACATGTCTGTGGTGGGCATAACCGCAGTTCGGCAGGGTTAAAAGCGAGGCTGTCCAAATTCATCCAAGACCTGCAAATCTTGAAACATGTAAACCCTACATGCATCAGATAAAGAAGCCAGAAAGAAAGGTGCCCCCTAATGAGTTTTTTTTGCGCTTGGGTGAGCGAAAGGGCTGCTTCAGGAGGCTAATAACTGAAAACCTTCCAGGCTTTTGTCCGTAGAAATGGCAGGCACTTTCCATCCCTTTGAAAAAAGAAGGCCTTTCGGAGTCTTCACGAGAGATGTGGATTTTAAGGGCGACCTTAGGTCATACAGAACTAATCAAGCGAAAACAATAAGAAAATTAGACTGACAGTCAGCAAGTATCTGAGGACTTTATCAAAAAGAATTACGAATGGACAAATTCACTGGGAGCAAAGGATCAGATCTGCAAGGTGGCATTGTGTAGTGGGATTAAATTATTTATTCATTGTTAATTTATTTATTTATGTATGTGCAAATGACCTAGCTGCTGCAGGTGCTGAGGAGTTTCTGAAAAGGCCCAGTTTTAGAGCCAAGGCTCGAATATTGGTCCATTTAACTCATTCTTTTCCTTAAGGCGATCAAACAGTGACTTTTATCTAGGAGATAGAGGAGGAAAACCATATGTGTACTGGGAATGATGCGGGGTCTGAGCAGCACTAAGTACCCAAGTATTCTAGTCTCATTCAAGAATGCTGTGCAGTTTAATGTCTAGCAAATTAGCAAATGAATGCTTATGTCAATATGTGAAAAATCCCTAGTTGGTTTAAACAGATAAAAAGCCTCTTGGGAAATGGTAGAAAATGCAGGCTTTCTCTTCTTGTCTTTTTTAAAGAAAGAAAGAGAAACAGTACTTATTAAGTTTTCCCCAAACTTACAAAAAGTTGCAGAAAACACCAACAGCCTATGTGGATGCTGGATCTTACATATACATGAAATTTTTCCAATGCTGCCACTGGAAAAATACAAGAATCTTTTGCCAGGCACTCTTTGAATCAAATACTTGCTATTCAGAAGAAAACAGTTAAAATCTGGGACAGCTACAGAGCCTGGAAGATGCTACCCTGCTACCTCTCTTTTAAAGGTACAGGAGGTCAAAAGCCTTGGAGAGGGTCCATCTTTACATTTTGCCCTGATTTATAAATTCAGTCTTGAAGATGAAACCCACAAAGACCTTGTTGTTTCTTCTCTACATTCAACCATTAATAGGAAAGGATAAAATTGTCATCCCATGTTTTCCTTGACCCAGCAGAGCAAACACACAGTGGGGACTCTGTGTATGACATGACCCTGGGGAAAAAAGGAACACGAGATCTCAGCATGGGGCTTGGAGGCAAGAAGTCACACGTATCAAAAATGACAGTGCCATGTCAGTTAATGCCATGTGACAAGGGAGTCCTGCTGGGTTTTGGTCCTTCTTGAAGATACACTTGAAGGTTGGCTGGTAAGAAAGATTTTTTACTAACTGCAGAAAGGGGTTGTAGATATTTGGGCAGGACAGATCATAACCAAATATCTTACTTCAGGACAGGCATCAGCAGCTGTGTTGGGGTAGTAAAACTGCACCATGAGACACATCTTGAAACCAAACAGGCGGGTTTATGCAGAATGCCATGTCAGACTACTGCTTTGCATTTCCCTCCTCTCAGCCATACTTAGGCCCTCTTCTCAAAACCAGCCTTCATTGCGGAGAAAGGACCACTAAAGAGAAAAACTGAGGGCATTTTAAAGAAAAAATGTCTCTATTATTAGTAAATTTAAAACATTACTTCAGATTAAAAGTTCATTGAGCCAATTTCTCAAGCCATACAAAAAAGCCCCACGGGTCACGCAGAAAGTCTGCTTCCTCCTTAGAGTGATAAAGTCCTCATTTCTCTCTTGAATGTTAATGTGTGAGGATGAATTCAGTCAAGATAACTGCCAGCATGTCAGTAATACACTGCCACTTACCTCCTGCAGCCCAGCGAGAGCTGTGACACACCAGAGAGCCTGCTGAGCTATGGTCTTACTCCATGGGCTATTAAGAGTGTCTTTTGAAATGGCAGAAGCCAAAAACAGAGTTACACAGTGCTGAGCTCAGCTGCCTCAGGAACAAGCAGCACAGGCAAGGCTTGTTCCTGGTCATCATTGCAAATGGATGGAGTCCCAGCTCACAAGAGAAATACTTCTTATCAGTATGCAAGGGCATGATCTAGTTTTATGACTGAATTTCATGTCCCCACGACTATCCAATTCACCTTTTATGTCTTCTCTGACTTCAGCTATATTGACAACATTTCACAGCTGTATTTCATGGGCAAACTTTACTACTACGTGCCTACTTTTGGTGCCAAAGTAATTAGATAAAATATTAGTATTTCCATTAGTTTTATTAATATTGAAAGTAGAATACTTTCAGTACTATGTTCTAATTTTTCCAGTTTCTGTGTTCACTTTCCAAATTGTGTGGAATAAAAATTCCTTTTTTTGCCGCTAATTAAGATGTTTTACACAAAAGAGTCAAATTGGCTCTTCTGTTGTCCTCCTCTTTTTGGGGAAACAGGCTAGCTATCTATATAAGTGGAAAGAGCTGCCTCAAGGAAGAATAGAAATATGACCTTGTGCAGGCAGGGATCAGTGCAGGACCAGAGGGAGGACATGGGTAAAAGGTGGGTTAAAGTGTCCTAGCACTCACCAGGACACTTTGCCCAGGGATGTCCAGGAGACCTTCCCCTTTGCTCCATGCACATGCAATTGCCCTCCATATGCACAGCAGCCATTCATTAATGTTTTCTGGCAGCTGATAGCCCAGACTGCTTCATGGAGCAGCAGTACAGTAGATTAAAGACACTAGATTGGTAGGGCTAATAAATGAAATATGGGCAAACTAGAATAGGGAGATCTTGCTGCCTCTGGAGCTCTGCACAGCTAAATGGGCAAGGAGCAAGAACCTAACCCAGATTCTCCCAGGAACCACAAGATTCTGAGGCTTAGCCTTGAATACTATCCCATCAGCTTTATCCTTGTACTTTATGCAACAAGCCCTACTGGATGCGGTTGCAAACTAATAATGGCCAGACTTCGCGAACGAAGATCTGTGGAAGGTCTTTGTGCGCCTTCCAGCCTGCGCATTGGATTTATTTTAGGTGGGACACAGTGCGTGCAGAACTGAGCCCACCCTTTAATCCTAAGGTTCATCTGCCGGGGCCAAGCGAGCTTGGACAGTGGCAGCGAGGTCCTCAGGACGTAGGTGGATCGCCTTACAGGGCTAACGGGCTCCACCTGCCCGGGGAGTGTCCCTGACCGGGAATTGAACCCGGGCCTCGGCAGTTACAGTGCCGTATCCTTAACCACTAGACCACCAGGGGCTCCCAGGTTGCAAACTACAGGATATAAAATTAGCAGAGGTTTCCATAGCCTTTCAAGTGGGGTACAAGACTGAGCTGAGAGTACAGATCTCATATTGCTTATTGTTATTAAATTCTGGCTTCTCTAACATTTTGTGTTTGTTTAGTGTTCTGTTGTTAAAAGAACTCTTTCCCTTCAGCGACACTATGGACAAGTATGTGAGATCCTAAGCTCACAGCTAGAAAGGCTGTGCTCTAGTGCCATCTTTTCATGGCACTGAAGGATGTGTGTAGGCACAGTTTCTGCTTCTGTTTCCGTGTATGTAAATCGGTAACCAGAGCACCTATTGTCTTTGTATTTAAGATGTATCACACCTTTTTTTTTTTTTTTTTTTTTTTTTTTTATAATACTGCCATTGGTTTAAGATATGGATCCACAAAACCATCCTGCCGACACCTTCTCAGCACCCTCCCAGTTCAGGCATTTTAGCTGTTGGAATCCCTTGCATTTGTACTACACTGAAGTTAAAGGATTGTACCAGAAATTTTTCTCAGCTGAATTTCACACTATCCTTCAAGGAAGAGGCAGTGGTTTGTAAATAAAGTTAACTAAATATCCACAGACATTAGAAATAAATCAGAAAAGGAAAATAAAAAAGGAAGGTTGAACTTCAGCAGCCAGGAAGCAGCATAAGGAAGCCAGACTCTTCTCTGAGCCAGAAGGAGATGGTTCAAGTAGGCTCTGGGAACTCCTGTTGCCAAGTTCAAGGTGCAGCAGCTACAGACTAATTGTCACTGGGATGTTTGCATTTTTTAAAATATCAGCCTTCACTACATAAATAAATGTAAAGACACTGTGAAATTAGCATGCTATTTCTCTATTCAGCTGAGTGCCAGGATGTTTACAGCTGTTGCAGGGAGAAAAAAAGTAACAGCAATTAAAAGGTAGCCTAAGCAATAAGTTAGACAAACCAGAAAATTATGCTACTTTTCAAATTAAAATTTTGTCTCCTGGAAAAAAGACTTTTCCAAACAGATCCACAGATTTTACTGAAACAAAAAGATTTCTCTTAAATAAGAAGTAGACAAAGTCCATTTAAATGGATGATAACTATTTTTATAGAAGTTTTCAGCATAAAGGCTAAAGGGGAAAAATGCAGATCATAAAACGATGTGCAAAACCAGAGCAATGCTGAGATAGATGTTATTAAAACAATTCCATCAGAGATGAACAGATAGTTTGCATTAATAAATCAGTTAGTGGCCCAAAGAATCCTCCTTAGAGAACAGGAACTTTGACTTGGCTGCTCAGACATTCAGCAAGACAAAGACCAAGGTGGCAAGTGGAATGCAAATCTGTCTTTTGGGGTCTGGTCCATGATGATGGTTGCTACCACACAAGTGTTATCAAGAGCACTTTATGCAAGTACTACTCACTCAAATATGCAAGTACTACTCATTGAAGTACTGCGTTAGTCCCCAGCGTCAAAAGTCAGAGGGTCCAAGACACCAGGAGCATTCTGAACCAGCAATGTATCCATTCCTTGAAACACTGCTCTGCTTAGTCCTAAAAATTACACTATTTCTGGACTTCTTTCAAATATTATAATATTAAACAAACTTACATATGTTTTGTGGGAGGAAGGATGAACCTTTAATATATTACTGTGTGGTTGGCACAACTGCTGTATGCTCTTTTATATAGTCTTCTCAACAATGGCTGAGATAACAGATACAACAAAGACAGCAGGAGAAGTTCAGACACCCAGAAGCTCAGGCCTATTTAGTGTTTTGAGGAAATAAAACAGGGAATTAGAAAGCTGTTTGGCTGGCACAAACAGCTTTCCTCCCAAAGGAAGATGTCCAGCAAAATTTGGTTTGGTTTACTTTGAAGGGAAGACCTGGAGGAAAAGAAGTCACAGAAGCAAATTATTTTGCTGGATACCATCAGAACAGATCCCCTTAAAAAGTCTACAAAAGTAGTATTAATCTATAGAAACTCTGCCCCTTCCAGAGACAACATATATAATGTTTCTTATAATTTGATCTGGGATAAGTATATGAAAAAACATTTTTTTACAATCAAATAAAACAGAATCATAGAATCACAGAAGATGCCAAGTTGGAAGGGAACCACAAGGATCATCCCATCCAACCCTTAGCCCTGCCTGGGACCATTCCCAAGAGTAACATCATGTGCTTGAGAGTATTATCCAAATGCTTCTTGAACCCTCTCAGGCTTGGTGCTGTGACCACTGCCCTGCAGAGCCTGTTCCAGTGCCCAACCACCCTCTGGGTGAAGAACCTTTTCCTAATATTCAATCTAAACATACCCTGGCACAACTTCAGGGCTGTTCCCTTGGGTCCTGTCACTGGTCATCACAGAGGAGAGATAAGTGTCTGCCGCTCTTCTTATTGTTTAGAAGAAAGGGCATTTTCACATTTCACACTGATTAGAAGATACCAGGAGAAAAAAAAATATGAGAAAATTTGCAGATCCTTTTTAAAAAAATCTTACAGTAGGCTGCTAAGTGAAGGGAAACAGCTTCACAAGGTCTCCTTGGCTGCTGAGATGCTGTTGTTGCAAACACCCAAGAGTTAATTAAAAGTCAAGTGTAAATACACAGCAATGTGCTTTCTCTAATTCAGAAACCTGGAGTAAATTATTCAAGATTTTTCCCTAGAACTGTCATAATCTTTTACTCTTTATTTCATAAGACATTCAATCTAGGACACCTAGGAAAATAAAGGAAAAGAAAACAGTAGAGATGACATCACGTATCCCTGCAATGGAGAACAGTTCTTTCTCCTTCTTTACAGAAACACAGGAAGTCACAGTGATAATTCAAAGACACATTAAAAAAATCAGCATGAAATTATGAACTAAAAGTGAGAAAAATATTTTATAGACCTCATGTGCTCTTGGTCTATTTGCAATTCAAGCGCAAGTGTCCGAAAATTAGAAACAGAAGTTAAGTAATTTACTTCTGTGATCATGGCACTTTAAATTAGTTTGCTGATGAAAATTTATTTTTATTTTAAAGAAGTGTCCACTTATAATAACCTCATTGTTACCACTGACAGACAAATTGAGGCAATTCCTAAAGATTGAATTTTGAACTGTACAAGTTGTTGCAACCATGTAAAAGGAGCAACGACCTTATGTGTGAGATGTTCAATACGTACTCTTGGCCCAGGGTGATTCTCATTACTATGCACCAACTGCCGAGATGGGTGAAATTAGTCGAGTCAGGTACCTGAGTGTGACTGCCTGTGCCTTAGGTGCCAGGTAGTGACATGGCAATGAGAGCAGCGGTAAGATGGCTGAGGGAGGTGGCAGGCTTATCTTCCCATGGGTTGCCACTGCTAAGAGTCCATCGTTTGTAATCGCTTCAGCCCTTGAAACTGATTTTGTTTGATGTATATGAGAATAAGACAAAGCAAATTATGAAGAGAAGAATTATGAAAAAGGCTCATTACAACATGCCATTTACAGTATAACTGCTTCAAACCTTTGGGTAGGCTCCAAAAAAAATTATTTGCTTTTGCCTGGACTAAAACTAGATCAGAACACCTTCATATGTGCATAAGTCATGTCCAGCTGGGACACAGCACCTCAGATGCCTCTCCATTTCACTGACAGTAAAAAAGGGTAAGGACTGGGAAAGACACACTGGCAAATGGAAAAATCTATTGTTGTTTCTATTTTTGTAACAGACTTGCTAGGCATGTAATGCTGACTGCTGCCTGCCCATCCATATGCTGTTGATGGCTCCGGCATGAAAGTGGGACAGGACAGTTCAAGAAGGACATCAGCTCTGGTGGCTGTGCCAGGTGATTCTAGCAGAGGCTGTGCTACAATAATTTTTCTATAGGCTGGAATGAGATTCCTTTTGTGCACTGATTTCCAGTTTAGCTTGGCTCATGTCACCTGGGCATGTCCCATACTTGAGAATGGAGTCTGAATCCTTCTGCCTGCCCCTTAATCTCCCATTAAAATTGGATTTAAACCAGTTTCAGTTCAAAATATTTTATAGCAGCCCTCAGTCTGTTTTACAGTTTTATCAGCTGGAAAGGTATCCCTCTTCCTTTCCCATCTCCCAACCTTGCCAGGTCACACTTCAAAACAAGACTCACCAGGGCCCCATTCCTCCTGGGAAGTGCAGAGATGCACCAGCACAAGCACTGCGCACCAAAGATTTATCTGCAGAGGGGGAATATCCATATGCAAACTCAAGTGACTTTCCAGATGTTCAGTAATTCAAGATCTACCCAACTGTACGACAGAACAGTTAAAGTGGGGAAGAAGTTTGACACGAATAAATAGCAGGAAACCTAAGCTTAAAAGGAAGTGTGCTGAACAGGTAGCAACATCAACTCTGGTTTAAGGTTATTCTCAGACATGAGCTAGATGAAATCTGAATGCTGGTAATGTCATCATCAGGAAATCTGGCGGGGAGAGCCATGATGCCCCAAGTGCAGGACTTCTACCGAGCTCCCATATTTGGAGTTGCATGAACGGGATCGAGTTTTAGCTGCTGTTTAAGGCACCCGCAGTCATCGCACAGAAAACACGGCACTCTGTGTCTGATGGGATCTTCAACCTTTTTCCAGCGCTCCTCCAGTAATCCAGCTCACCCAAAAGAAAAGAAAAAACCAACCCCACAACCCAAAACAATCTCCAAAAAACCAAAACCCAAATAAAACATAACCCCCACAAACACACCAAAAATCCCGAAAGCCGAATTCCCACCCAAAACACTCCGGGGGAAAAGCTTGAATAATTCTTTCTGACTTCACAAAGAACCTATCGCTGGGAGTGATGACTTATCCTCCTCTCGCTCCTCAGACCCCGAGGTCCAGGGGCGCNCGCGCCCCCTGCAGGCCCCGCCTGTGGCTGTCCCTGCTCACCCCGCTGCCGTGCCGTGGTTCCGAGAGGGGCAGGAAGAGAGGAATGCTTTTTGTCTGAAACGTTTCTTTTGCCCTGCAAAACTGACGGAGCGCGAGGTGCCTTTATCAGCCCGTCTCTACAACCCAGCCCACAGTGTCTTGTCCCACCCAGAGCACTCAAGATAAGGTGATTACGCAACGCATCCTGCCACTGCCAAGAAGAACTTCAAAATAAATGTTGTAAAACCTAATTCTGATCTAAAACTCATCACAAATTTTTGGAGGAATAAGGAAGAAGCCAAGCCATGGATTTGAAACTTATTTGCTAGAGAAAGCTCTGCCTAAAGCATCCTCCTCTCTTCTGTCAGGGTCTGTATTCCACCCCATTTTACAGCTGCTGTGACTGAGGTCAAGTGATATGTCACTCTGTCAGATCACACAGCGAGTCAGTGGCTCTTCCCGGATTAGAACAGTTCCACACAGCCCTCTGAAAAGATTTGCAACAAATGTCAGTGCCAACCATCCACTGTTTAAAGCATATGTTTAAAGCTCTTAGACATCTCAGTCAAAAGGTATTGTAAATATAGGGACAAAGCTAGTAAATGCTTCACTGTGGCATTTTAATAATGGCAAAACAGAATCTAGCAGGGATAAAAAACCCTGAAACGGGTCACCTTCAGTAGGCTATATGTGTTCTGTTTTGGAGTCATTCCAAGAACACAAAAGGATTTGGGTTTTTTCCTCCAGTAGTAAATAAAATGGTCAAAATATTGGTGGCTCTGCACTAAGGTCACCAGGATAGAAGGCAAGAAATAACTTGAAGATAACTTTCTCTGTTTGCTTGCTAGCCTTTGCTTTCTGTATCTTTTTTTTTTTTTTTTTTTTTTTTGGTAACAAAAAGGAATCATGTTTAAAATGGTCATTCTGTTACACAAACCAGACAAAATTCCTAATGCTGTGATCTTGCCATATTTCTTTACTAACATCAACAAGAAATTTCCTTGTAGAAATCTTGTATGCGCAAAAAGTAAACATGACTTCTAAGTGAAATCAAATCTTAATACACAACAGCACCCCTTTACAATCTTATAATTTTAGCAGGAAATAAATATTCCAGCTATTTAGCAAAAGATCATCACAAGGCCCATAGATGAGTCAGGTCTCACTGGGAACTTGTTTGAGATTTCAAAGAAGTGTAGAAGTTTAGAATGTTGTAGAAGGAGTGTGACTAATGTGCTGGTTCGGTGAGCAGAACCTGAAAAGAAGCAAAGCTAAAGCTGGGAAGACTAAAGGGAACTCCTCTTTTGAAATCTCAAGACAGGTCAAACAAAGATAAAATCAACAGATGTACATAACATATGATATCTTGATCATATCTTGTGAAATCATGCCAAGCTGTCATTCCTCTTGTGTTTTCTAAGAATCTTCTGGTCTCTCTGAGCTTTTCTCAGAAATTACAATCCCATTGTGCCTCCTGTCCTGCTCTTTATGCCTAAAATCACCTACAAAAAACATGGCTCTGAAGTAACTTGAGAGACTACTGATTACTTTGAGATGGTGAAGGATGAGGGCAAAATAAAACATCTTCACCCTGAACGTTTTGCTAAATGCTTACTAAAACCACCAAAAGCTGACAAATCTTGCAGAGATTTGCACTTTGCAGTGCTTTCCTTGAAAACAAAAAGGAATATTTGTTTCTTAGAAATGTCAATGCTTTAAGGTGACCAATATACTTAAAAAGGCAGTGGGCATTTTAGGATAATGCTTAGGGTTTTGGCTATCCTGTACACTAGTAGGCTAATGTCCTGAAATACACATGGTCCTCTCATAATGGATCAGCACGGACCTCTATCTGTGCAGAGGGCCATTGAATGAGTTAAGCAACAGGAGGCAATAAAGGATCTGTCTGCAAAAACACATTGGACTTGGTGAGGGATTCTGGCTGTAAGATGAGGTTCTCTTCTCTGAAGCTGGCTCCCCTCCAACCTTACCAAGAAAATCTGCAAAGGTTACTATTTTGCACACTTTTAACCTCAGCTTCATGCTCATCCCATTGAAGTGGTGACAAACCTGGCATCATAAAAAAGCCAATGTCAGCTTTTAAAGTGCTGCCAGAGGTGAAGGGAGAGGCAAGGATCAGCCCAGGAAAGAAGCTCTAAAACTGCAGCTGAATTTCTTGCAGATACTGGTGTTCTGGATTTTTTTCTCCTTTTGTCTTCAAAGCCTTTTTCCCAAAGTCCAGCATTATATACTTTTTTTTCTACCATAGCAATAAATATTCTGTCAAATCACATACAACTTGCAAGTACTAGACTAGTGATGAACATGATCAGCACACTTCTGGTTTGTTTTAAGCAATTGAAAATGTTGCCAAACGTCTCCACAGTCAGTTATAAATAATCAGAGGGTGGTAAATTTATGAGCCTTGAAAAACCCCAGAGGCCAGCAAATAAATATTATATTTGATGGTATTGCCTGGGGTTGAGCTGCATTTGGAACACTTATGCTAATAAAAATCTCCTGTTTTCAAGTTCTTGGTGTCTCAGGAGGTTCCCTGCACGAGCTGAGGACCATGTGTTTCACAGAGCTGTTTGGTTATACAAGTCATTACTTGGTAAGACATAGAATCATAGAGTATTCTGAGTTGGAAGGGACTCACAAGAATCACCAAAATCCAACTCCCGAGTATTCTGAGTTCAACCCCAAAATCACACCATGTGCCTCAGAGTGTTGTCCAAATGCTTCTTGAACTCTGTCAGGCTTGGTGCTGTGACCACTTCCCTGGGGAGCCTGTTTCAGCACCCAGCCACTCTCTGGCAGAAAACCTTTTCCAGATATCCAACCTAAAACTCCTCTGACACAGTTTCGAAGACTCTAGGGTCTTGGCACTGGTCACTGGAAAAAAAGAGATCAGTGCCTGACTCACTGCTTCCCCTTGTGAGGAAGCTCCCCACGATGAGGTCTCCCTTCAGTCTTCTCCAGGCTGAACAGATCAAGTAACCTCAGCCACTCCTCACATGACTTCCCCTCAAAGCCCTT
>VYXB01007645.1:453195-525695 GCA_013397135.1 Pachyramphus minor | reverse complement strand
CAGATAGAGCATCTCAGATCTCTACTCTCGCTCTTCACTCTGCAGTTCAGTAGTACAGTTACTTAACTGGAGAGCAGCAAGACTACAATATCTGATATCTGCCAGGATGTGCACAGCTTTCTGTAGTGTGTGGGGAATTGGCCATCAGACCCCATGGTATATTTAGAACCACCCCTAGGGGACATCTCCATCTGCTGACAAATTATAGCCCAGGCAAGCAGATGCTGGTTGGTGGCACTTCTGACACTAAAGAAAAGCTCTGTGCCATTTAGGGATGGGCCTGGATAAGGTGCGCCTGAGCTACCAAGTGTTGTTCAAACTGATTGCAGTTTGAAGACCTGCAGATGTACAGGGTTCATCCTCAAATGTCTCAGCTCTCAGGTTTCAATAAAACTCTTCTTGGACAGTAACATAGCATTGCTCTGACCTAGTCTTTCCACCTATCTCTCTGTTCTTCCCATCACCTGTCATTTTTCTCTCCTATTCCTCCTAGCTAATCTCTCTCTCCTGTGAGTAGGAGAGCTTCCTTGCCGTCTGGCTTTCTGCCAGACCTTTTCTGCTCTATCGAAGCTTCATAAGATTTAAATAACATCTGAAAAAAGTAGTTATTTAAATATTCCTTTTCCTTCTCCAGATTTTGTTTCCAATTTAACATTGTGACTACTGTATTTATTTTCCAAGCCTGTTGGCAGCAGGTGAAAAAAAAAGAGCCCTAACGCTAGAAAACTAAGAAACAAAATGAAGCTGTATTGAGGCTGGCTGACCTGCAGATCCAGCAAAGAGTGCAGGACAGCATAGAAACCCACTGGGTACTGTGGCAGGGGGGCTGTGTCTGACAGCCGGTCAAGAATGAAAAATCTGTGTGTGAGAGAATGACTGGCAATCAGAAAATCAGAACACTCACCTCCCACATACAGTTTGGACTTGGGAGACAACAGGAAAAAGAAGGTTATTTTTAGAGGATGGGAGATTGAAGGGCACATAGGGGTTTGGAAGGATGGGGCTGAGTTTTAACTTGTAGTTAACTTCTTTTCTTAGCTTCTTATCAGAAGCAGCACTGAAAGGTGACATTTAACCTTCATCCTCTTCCCTGTTGTCACAAACTGTCTCCGAAATCAAGCACTGTAGCTATCAGTGTAACACTATAAGTGATATAGCAAACTATACAGGTGTAGCTAACATGTATTAGCTCTGCAGTGCACACTATTATACCTTCATAGGTTTGAACCAGGCCTAGCTCACTGATGTCTATAGGCGACACTATAACTTTCCAATCAGCACCATCAAAAACATACAGTTTGTAAAAAGGTTGTCTGCAAGGCAAGATAACTGTTCTGAAGTGTCACATGGCTGCCTGCTTTTCACCCAAGTGACTTGGTGTCAATGATCCCTAATGAAGCTGTCAGCTGGGAGAATAGCTCACACAATATTTTAGCACTCTAATTTTCTCTTCTTATAGAATAATAATAAATGCATTTTCCAGGGCAAAATACTTAGGATATTCAAAAGCATTTCTTATGTAGCTGCTCAATCTAAAAAAATGAAGTTTGGGAGAGGGTTTAATCACAGTTTTTCACTGACATGAGGGTATATATTGAACAATTCTCAAACTGTATCCCACATATATTCCTGCATATACTGTACCAGGAATGAACACAGCATAATATTCCTTCAGATACTGAAGGAGTCAGTTTCAGTTGTGCAATGCACTAGACAAGAGTGAGAACAAAGTTTCACTGTAGGAGGCAAGGGATCAAAAGTACCATCATTAAAAATAAATCAAGAAAACTGAACTATGAATATAATGTGAGGGGAAAGATGTTGGTGGCAGAAACACTGTAACCAGTGTCTTAATTCTGCCATAACATCTCCTTTCTATGTAGTGTATGCAAACATCCTGCTACCACAATAGTCAGCAATTTGTAGATTGTGGAATAGGAGCCAAGCTACTGATGTATTTGCTTTCTGGATAGCTTCCTCCTCTTGGAGTCTATGAGCAGTAAATGTTCATAGCAAACATGGCAAAAAAAAGTTTTAAGTGTCCATGATAAATATCAGATGCACACATATTACAGCATGAGGGCAACCATGACGTGGTCTATGGATATGTCTCATTAGGTCAGCTGATACAGCCAGAGATAACAGAACAGCTTTGAGCACATAAGCCTGTTCTAATGTTTCAAAAGTAATGTACAAAATACTACCTTTCCTTAGCAACCTTGTCTCACTTATGGCTAATATCCCTATGGTATTCTTAATGACTTTTTTTTTTTATTAATCCACTTACCATCCTTACTAGTATGAAATGCCATAACAGAAAAACAAGTTAGATTTTACTGTTGATGCTACATTAAACCTCTGTATGATTTATGGTGGACATAAATGGTGGACAAAAATTTCCAGGCTGACCCTTACTGATTATATTCCCTCAGGCTCACAAATTATATTCTGCTTCCAGTCAATGCAAGTCATTAAGTATCATGGTTTAAGCCCAGACAGCAATAATTACCACGCAGCTCCTTGCTCAGACACACACACACCCACAACAGTAGGAGATATTCTTAATGACTAAAAAAAAGAAAACCCATGAGTTAAGAACCATTTAATAAATGAAAACAAAAATAAAACTAATGTCACTTAAAACTAATGTCACTATAAAACTAATAACGATAACAGTAATAATAAAATACAATTGCATGAGAAAGGAGACAACAAAAAGAGAGGGACAGGAATAAACCCCAAGACAGACAAGCAGTGCACAGTATACTTGCTCACCACTTGCTGACCATTGCCCAGCCTGACCCCAAGCAGCCATCAACAGCTCCTGTCCAACTCCCCCCCATTTCATATATTGAGCATGATGTTCTGTGGTAGGGAATATCCCTTTGGCCAGTTCAGATCAGCTGTCCTGGCCATGCTCCCTCACAGTTCCTTGTGCACTTCCTTGCTGGCAGAGCCTGGGACACTGAAAAGTCCTTGATTTGGGGTAAGCACTACTTAGCAACAACCAGACATCAGTGTGTTATCAACATTATTCACATACTGAATCCGAAGTATAACATTGTGCCAGCTACTAACAAAATAACTCTATCCCAGCCAAACCCAGGTCATAAGGTTATTTATTGGTTATTATCTACAAGACTGGGAATGAACATACGGTGCTGAGTCTTCTGGGGCTCATCGTGCACTTTTATGATCTGCCTCAGTCCTATCTGGCTGGATAATGAGGGAGGGATGAGGGAGTCAGATGACTGTGGAAAAGGAGAAACTATCACAAATCAGTTTGGCACAAACCAATTTGGCACAAACCATTTGGCACAGCCAGGTTCAGATCTTCTGGAATATTCCTTTCCTAACAAAGTAACACTTTATTTGAAGATAAAGAATACATTTAATTTATAGCAAAATGAATTCCCAGTTAAAATGTTAATTCAGTAAATGAAACCCCTTCATTACTATTCTAATGAGAGATCTTAGATTTTCCTAAATGCTTCTTTTAACTTCCTATTCTGTAGAAGTCATTTAAAGATGAACAGGTATGAAAAAAAAAAAAAAAAAAGAAAGTTCATTCCTTTCCTAAGAGAAAGTGAGTGAGAAAGGTCCATCAAATTTAGAAACATTCTGAAATTATGTCTAAACTGAGACACCCAGGAGCAGCTCTGGACTTCTGGCCTGGCTGTGTACTGAGGTTACATCATACATCCAATGTATCTCCTTCCTGCACACTGCGCTGTCAGGAGGAAGACCAGAAAGGAACCACAACATATTCCAGACTCATCCCTGATACAGAGCAGCTTGCAGCTGTCACTCTAGGGCAAACTGAAACTCATGCCAACTGTATGACTTACATGTAGTCTTAACTTATCCCAGTGAAAGTTTCTTTATTCCTCCCCAGCAAACTAGACGCCCAAAGTCCATTTAGAAGGACCCCACTCTCTGCGTGTAGGCAGGCAGTCAGAAGGATTGCTCTCTGCAGGAGTGTGTGGAGGCAGCCTCTGGTCAGGTCCTCTAAGCCCATCAAGCAACAAGCTGCATCAAGTAGGAAGAAAGCATTTGCACCATCTCAGAGCTTCATGTGATATAAATCTATTCAGCTACTGCAGACACATTGTACCCCTCCTGCCTTCCAGAACAGGCCCCCCTCCACCCTGAAATGGACAGAAGCCTATGGAAGTCCCATGACAGAACAGAAGAAAACAGCAAGATGGAAGGAACAGCAGAGAGAAAACACTACATCCTGAATATAACCCCCTCCCCACTCCCCACCACTCCACTGGCTTCCTCACTGAAGGGACTGGGTATAACTGGGGGTGGTAACAAGGAGAGGAGTCTGGAGTGAAGGAGTGAAGTTGATCCTCAGAAAGGTGGAGGAGAAAGGTCTTTTCCATATCTATCTTAATGTTTGTCTTTTTAATTCCTAAATTAGTAATTTTAAATATATATATATATACATACATATATATATATATAAAGGCAATAAATTACATTAATTTCCCCCAAGCCAAAAGCCAAGTCTGTTTCGCCCACAGTGGAAACCAGTAAATGATCTCCCTGTCTTTAATTCAACCCATGGGATTTCTCTTTTCTGTTCCTCCCACTTTCTCCTGAGTGAATGGCTGAGTAAGGGTTTTGCTGCTGGCTGAGGCCAACCCACTACATACAGCAGAGAATCTAGGACAGTGCCTGCAAGAAAGATTTGGTTTTATAGGAGGAAAGACATGGGGGAGTGGATGATGAAAGTCAAAATTATATCTCAGTCCTACATTGCGTTCCCAGTTACACTCTAGTTTTGTACTAGACTAAGCAAAATTACCCCATATTAATATACAAGTAATCTGGCCTCTGGTTCTCACAATAAGGCAAATAAAGAAGTATTACCTAAGCTATGCTATGGGGCCTATGCACTCCCTCCCACTCAACTTGAGAAAAAATAGCTCCATTAAGCATATGTAATTATTTGTTTGGATCACATTCAAGTACAGAATCATGGCATTGAAGATAGAAAGATTTCTGTATGAACATTAGTTACTTTTAAACAACAGATGTAAGCATGATAATAATCTTTGAAATCACAAGATCTAGTGAATTCTGAAGTTTGACTTCAGTTAAAAAAAAAGACTGCTCAGGTTCTGTTCTTTCTACTGTGACAAAAGCCACACTGTAACTTTAGTTTCTAAAACCCCCTCCTCTCTTCTTCTGAGTTCTAATCTAACAGATTAATGCCTTTCTCCTTCAATTAAGACAGAGCACAGCTCTGGTAAGGTCCAGTGTTGTGCACCTCTGCATATTTTATTTTTTATGCTTTTGGTTTCTCAAAGGTTGGTCTCAAAGCTTTGCTAAGTGGTCTTTATCCTCTGTCTTCTCTATACTTCCTTGCCGAAGAACAACCAGAGAATACTCCTGGAGCTAAGACACAAGCTGTAACCCAGTCAGAAGGCTATAAAAGAGAGAACTGGATAGGAGGCCCTGGAATAAAAGTATGTGAGGAACAGGAGCCCACCCATATGCATTCAAGGGTTATTTAAGACATGTTTGGAGATGCCTTGGAGATACCATTCCAGAAGGTCACATGTATCTCATGAATTCTGTGTCCAACAGGCTTGTGTGCAAATGTGTAGACAGATGAATTCAGCTCCAAAGCTTCCTGAAGCAGGAAGACAAGGATAGATGAAAAGAAAGAGTGGAAGAGCAATACATGGAATGGGAAGGAAGAAGCAAATGCATCAGTTGGTTTGCTACCTGAAGTGCAGGAAGGTACCCGATGTGGTTTCCATACACTGAGCTTAGACTTCTACCTACCCTTTTTGTGACTATGCAAACTGGATATACCCCTACCTGCTCAATAACTCAAAATAAATAGCTGTTTGAGCAGTTTAATTTAAGTGTGCAGGAAAGTGATGGAATTTACTTCTCTGGATATTATGGGTGGAATGGCTTTCTCCAGTCCCAGATTCCATGAGTCTTTCATTCACTTCAGCAACGACACTGGCTTCTGCTCTGCTACTGGCATGACAGTTTTGGGGATCAAGTCCTAATTTTTTGAAAATAATAGAATATCTCTATCTATCCCAGTGCTTCTTTCTTTCAATCAAACTAATTACAGCTAGGCGTTAGAGGCTGAGTAGAGGTTCTGTTAACCAGTATCACCATCCCAAAAGTACTTCAGACTACATATAGGGCCTATAAATGCTGCAAGTTCTCAGAGAGATACTAACTACATTTACTATCATTTTCTGGAAATAATTAGCTTTTATTTAGAGGTCTGACATATTTCCCAGCCTGCAGAAAGCATGAAGAGTTGTTATATAACTTTGAAGTCTTTTCTCTAAAATATGTAAATAGCATATAAAGAGCAACTAAATTACAAACAGCATACACCCACAACATCAGCTAATTCTAAACGTAATCAACATACTCTGTGAAAGAAAAAAGTTATAAAGGAGCACAGTTAAGAAATGAGAATCAGTCTGGAAATGTTATATATGCCTTTTATATTAAAAATAGTTCTACTCACAAATGAGAAATAAAATGCGATGCTGCCTACCAGAAATCAAACCTGGGCATGAACTCAGGGTATCTGACATTTCCATCTTTATCAAGGGGAATTCTGTCAAGTAGCAGCTCAAACTCTTCATCAGTAATCTCCACACCAAACCTGAAACAAACAGGAGTTAGCAGCACTCACTTGCGGAGTTCACATTTGGGTCAACAGTACCCACAATACCCTGAGCATATGGCTGCCATTAACTCTTTGTTACTGCTTCGGTCCTCAAGATCAAGAGCACCACGTGAATATCAGAGGTTAATCAGGGTTTTGATCGCTTCAGCTTTCTCAAAGAAAGAAATTCTACCCTAGAATCCCGGCATTGGTGGGGCACAGAAATAGAAATACTAGGATATTGAACTGTGTGCAATTGTCCTCTATAAAAAGTTATTCATTACACTAAAACACTGGTATTGCTTTAACTAGTTAACTCTGAAAGCCTTTTCATTTGGACTGTTTAGCATGAAAGAAAATGTAGAGAAAAACTGTCTTTTTGGGAAAAACAGCTTCTTAGTGCTTTTGGAAAGCATTTCATAAAGGCTTTAAAGCCATTTTGCATACAAATATTTTAAAGTGGCAGTGTTTATTCATCAGCAAGAAAGTGTTTTCACCTTTTCAGAACAATCAAAACATAATCCTTGAAATACTGGCATAAACAGGAATGACTTAAGCAATAATAAAGAACAAGGCATTCATTCATCATTTTGCAAAGCTGATAAAACTGAGCTGACTTCTGGGGGGATGTATTTCTTTTTGACAAGGCAAGTAAAGTGCATACAAAATAAAGTATTTATTTGTTGTTTTGGTTTCATCATCATGGTTTTCCTATAATGCAAGGAACCCTCCTGTTAGAGCGCTACTTGTCCTTAACTTATTTTGGGGATTTCTGACTCAGAGGTTTGGACCATGGAGAATGGCTCATTCTGTACAATCCTTCACTTTATTTCTGAGGAACTCTGCTGAGGAGGGCAGACACAGCTGCTTTTGCATTTGCCCTCAGCTGACAGCACCTTATTTTACTGGCTTTCAACTTCACTTATCTACACTCACTTTTCATTTAGGCACGTGCATTTAGGGAAGCTGAAGTTCGGTTGATATGCATAAAGCCATATAGAAAGAATTCAAACGTGCAACATTTTTTACCTATGAAGAACACAAACCCTAACTTGGCTGGGGAGTGTCAGTAAAAACAATTTTCCAGGAATCCATAACTATTCTGGGGTTTCACACTGTTGCACAGGTCATTTGAAGACTAGCTATTTGTATATGGGCAAAATCTATTTGCTTACATGATCAGCTAAACAAAATCTCCTGATTGTTGCTTCCTCCTAATCCTTCCCTCCATCACTTGCGTCAAGGGCTGCTATTCCAGGAAGAAGTTTAAGCTGTATATAAGGCATAAGCAGTGGGCAGTTTAGGATGAAAACAAAAAAGATAGGTAAATGGCCCAACTTCTAGCTCTACAACTAAAACAGACAGATTGTTTAGTCATTATATTTGTGTGTAAGCACAGTCACAAGACAGCTAAACAGGTTCCATCTAAAGAAATCCATGAGATCCAATGAAGAAAAAGAACAGCACCAATTGCAACATGTATGGCTTTGTATAGCAAGCATATGTATCTGGGATAAAGAAAATGGCTTTTCATGTTCATCACTGTCTTCAAATAGCCAGGGGAGCAACAAAGCCATAAACTATTCAAAAATCAAAATGAACTTTGGAGCAGTATTCTGGATCTAAAGACCAAAAATTGCTGTGACCTAAAAAGTAGGAATAAAGAGAGGAAAATAGGCTCTTGGGATTGGGAGTTATGTCTTAATGTTTATTGCCCATTTATTTAATATTTATTATCTGTTTTTTTCTCTCTTAGAGTAAGACTAAATAATTACTGAAGGGAGGCCCTGCTTCTCTGGCGACTTCATTTGCTTCAGTACAAGAATTTTTGTAAAGCCTAAAAGGAGACAGAAATTCACACACAGAGGACTCCAGCACCTTCAGTTGCAAAGAAATCTTTCAATCACTACTTAGGCAGACTTCTCTGCAGGCTCTGACTTATATTATTTTTTCCTCTCCACAGAAAAAGATAGGCACTCCAGTATAAATGTATGAAAAAAAACCATGGACATTATGATTTTTTGTGTGGACCAAGAAGAAATTTTGAAGCAAAATGAGTGAGAAAAATCTTCCCTTCTGGTAATCACATGGATAAAAAACCCCAGCAAAATGCCTTAATAGGCAAATGAGTAAGGATTTTCTTGGTACTGAAGCTGGTACTTGGGCATTGGAATGGCCTGCCCAGGGAGGTTTAAAAACCTCCCTGGAGGTTTTTAAACTGAGATTGGACATGGCACTTAGTGCCATGATCTAGTAAATGGACTGGAGTTGGACCAAGGGTTGGACTTGATGATCTCTGAGGTCTTTTCTAACTCAATCAATTCCATGATTCTATTCTATGATTCTATGAACTCAAACTGACCAAGCCACCGCAGCAATAACAATGAGGGATTCTGATCATAGTTCTTTCATAAGAAGAATGTCTCAAACTGCTCTCCATGTCCAACTACATTAAGAGACTACAAAATTAACAAAGGGTTGTCTAAGTTTAATGCTCAAGGAAGTCACTGAACTGTAAATTGCCAAGATGGACATATTTATATTCACATGGAAAAACTAACTACTTCTTTCTGCTATATAATTTCCCATTCCCAGCATTAGCCTATAACTGTGATCTGGGAGACCTGATGAGGACATCTGATCTCTGAAAACCCAGATATATACTTGACGGTGTACAAATATATTTTATCAGCTAAATAAATAATGTCATTCTACAAGGAGGGTGGGTAAAAATCAAATTCCCTTCAACACTTCACTGTTCCTCACCCTTCCAACTGTTATGACCAAGGCATTGCCAGTGACATGACACACAACCCATTCCTAAATGTGACTGGAGAAAACTAGCATCCTGGAAGGAACTCAGTGATCTCTGGGTGCCACAGTCCCTCATGGGAGATGTTAAAAGTTGTTTCAGTGTTGAAGGCCTCCAAGCTTCCCAAATGCATTCAGGGAGACGAATTGATCCTGAAGGTCTGGTCTGAAAGCACACCTGTATACATTTACTCTGTAGGGTAGTCAATCCTGGAATAGGAGCGAAATTGATGTAAGGTCCTTGAGGGCTTCCTCTCCCCACTTAATATCGTATCTGCAAGGTCTAAAGGAGGGAAACTGGGGGAAGGGAGGAACAAGGCTGCATCAACTTTGCATACTGACATTTTCTCCATTATCAAAATTCCAAAGACCTATTTTACATTACTGATCTCAGGATTTCTGGAAACATGCTGTGACTACATTACATCCATCGTGCTCACTGGTGTGGAAACAGAAAAAGCATTGAATGGAGAGAGTGTATGGCCTATACCATTTGTTATCCCAAACACTGATATTGTACCTTTCATTCTGACTTCCCCCAAGCTTTACAAACTCTTCCACAATGTACAAAAGAAGTAAACAGGAGAATCAAGTGCTCCAGCACACAAATGCAGCCACCTGAAACGAAGCAATGATTTAATCAAACAGCAACACCACACAACAGATAAATCACTGCGTTCTCCAGGGCACATTTTCAAAAGCAGGTGCAATGGGCAGGGCTTGAGAAAAAGATAGCTGTTAACTGGAGGGCTAAGCCTACTGAGACAGAAGCTGATGCAAAATGCAAGGGACTGGTTAACAGTGAGGTTAAGAGAAAATGCTTTGGCAAGAAGCCCAGAACCCTGGCAAAGGGAACACCTGCAAAAAGTCACATGTGGTTTATCAGACCAATACCTACATTTGCACATGCAAACTGAGAAATTGTTATTTCCATTTTCTCCTATCTGCAATATCTCCAAAGAGAAGAAGTTCTTACATCTCAGATCTTACATCAAATAGACAGAGAGGAAGATGAGATACATTGGGAAATTCAGCAACTGTTTCAGTCAGTTAATGGAGTGTCTTTTCATCATCTATAAAGACATCACTCTTGGCTACCAACAGAACAGTGTGTTTTTATAAGTGGAAAAGAGAAGATGCAAAAACACATCCTCTGAAGAAAGCACAAGAAGCACAGAAAGCAGAGACAAAGAACTTAATAATGTGTCAAGACCAGCATGCTACAGGAACAGAGATGGCAAGGCAAATAAGACAGCATACCACATCAGAGGGATAAGCAAGTCTAAAATTCTGATGGGCATTTGAAGCAAGAATGAGACGTTTATAGTGATGTGATTGTAAGAAGAAGTAAGTGGGAGGAATTTTCAAGCAGGGCATGATATAGCAAGAAAGATAAGTTAAGGGGATTATTCCAGAACTGTGACCTCAGATCTGTCCCAGGAACAAGGGCAAGGCAGAGATACTTGTAGTTTTTGAGAAGCAGCAGGCAGTTGTGGGGTGTAAAACCATGCAGTTCCTATGTGCAAACGTGTGTAGAAATCATGGTTTCTGCTGGCAGGCAGAGCGTGAATTAACCTCATGCTGCACTTGCATACAAAAAAATGGCCTCTCCTCAGCACCTCTTGTGCATTTTATAAGAGATCACCAGGTATCTTGCCTGTGAAAGCAACATTAACGAATCAGTCACAAAGGAATCAGAAGCAGTCTCTCTCATTTTGCATTTTTTAAGGAATCAGCAACAACAAGCTGGGCAAGTATTTAAATATTTGTGAGAAGATAATTTAAAAATGCACTTCAAGGCATCTGAAAGTATATTTTATGGGCATAAATAACCAGTTCCAATTTCCTCCAGAAAACCTTCCTTTTTCCACTTTTCATGATACAAATACTAGAAGTATCTGCATGTCCTTATCTGTGTTGTTGGTGTCTATTTGGCTCTTAGATCCTCTCATCACTCTCAAGGAAAACCCCAGATGTATCCCACCTGTCTTCCCATGGCAGGCAACTTTCTTGAAGGAGAGACCTAATATATAAAAACTAGGCTTAGAAAGCTGAACCACTGCAATCTCTGTGTAAAACACTACCTGGAAAAACTGACCTGCAAGATTTAGAGGCAGGGAAAGGAAAATTAACCAGCTTGTCTCCTACTCATTCTTTCCTTATATGCCGTTGCCCCTCTGGTTTGTAATGCTTTAAATAACCCAGGTACTGCAATTCAACTCCAGGTCATCCTTAGTTCATGATATTGCCATAACATCTTTCTTGCAGAACATTTTTCCAATTAATGCCCAACATTTCACATTAACCAAGCCCCTCCATTCTTGGCATTTCAATTTGCAAACCATAATGCTGTTTCAGAGCATGCCTAATTCAAAAGCCAGATCCTTCAGTCACTTAGGCAAGCAGTAGCGCAACGCAAATATTTTCCCATTTCATCACAATTTCTCCATCAAAGCATCAGCCAGGATGATATACATTTCAGCAGCAAAGTAGGGCTTAACCTAGTGCTCCAGGCAACACAGTGCTCCTACAGCCACAAATTCTTCCAGCTCTTAATTTTCTCCTGCCATTCAGACCTTACTGGTAGGCAAAAAACCCACCAGGTTTATGGGATCACACCACAGGTTTATTGGAGCACGACCTCCTCCCAGTGGGAGGCCCTCCAAAATTTGGCCCAAAAGTCTCTTGTAATTTAAATACAATCAAGCAAGCAAAATTCCATGAGACCAGTGTGAAGAGGAAAGACAGCACCTTTTTGTTTCCCTATAAAAAGAAAGAGGTCCAACATTTAGGTAAGCACATAAGAGCACCAGGGTGGTCAGAGGAGGGGATGGAGTTTGGCAATGGGGGTTTGCACAGATCAACATGTTTCAGGCTTGGATCACTTGCAAGCCAAGATCCCTACAGTCCCACAACTTTCCTGGCCCGCTGCCCCCCCAGTAACACCTTGAGGAAAAGGCTCTGATCGTAAATGTAAAAAAACAAGATGCAAAGGGCAAATAATTCCCTGTTATTATTCCCCATATACATTGTGAGAAGGTGTAAGCAAGTCCATACCATGTAAAAAATGTCTCTTAATATCGTATCTGCAAGCAATATGTGGTTTAAATACCACATTTTATTGAAATCGTCCAGTATTTTATTGAATCGTCCAGTTCACTGTGTCTTTCCCTTGTGCATCCTATTCTACTCCATATATGCATAAACCAGGTTGTTCAGATATGTCTGAACATATGTCTAGATAATTGTATGACTTTCTGTCATCCCCTAGCACGTATGTGCTTCACAGAGTGATGGATTTTACAGTTACTGGCCACTGCCTGCCACAGAAAGGAGAAGGGATGCATTGTCCACAGTCACACAACACTAGGAAATAAAACCAAGTCTCATAAACTCTCATGCCATGCCTCTTAAACCACCCCTTAATCCAAAACCTTTCTTTCCTTACCAAAGGAATCTCCCAAATTCCAGTTCTCTGCATCTTCCCCTCAGGCAAAGTTATTTCACTGATACATCTTTTTTGTAGCCTTGTAGAACTCATGTTTAGAGGAGGCTTAAGCAAAATAGTGGTTAAAACGCTGCAAGCTGTCACCACCTGTCTGTATTAAATGTGCCACAGCAGCAGTCTCCCTTGCTGCTGAGTAAGTAGCAGAAACAACAGGAACTGGCAGAAAATGAAAATGGAAGAAGTAATTGCACTTGACTACTAAATATAAATACCTTTCCATGGTAAAACAGACCTATAGCAGCTCTGTAAGGATCAGCTGCAACAAGAATTTCTCATCAATTATGGGAAGTACAAGACCTTCATTCCCTCTCCTTACCACTGCTTCAACAGCAGGTAACAAGTAAAAAACCATGGGGATTCTGCCAGAATATCTGATCAAGCATTATCAGACTTATCTTCCTCTGGGTGCTAAGCTCAGAGAGGATGTCATAAGCAGGTACACCATGCAGGACTATTGCTATGTCCTCCACAAACACCTCCCTTCAGGGCCCCTTCAGACCCCTTCAGGGCTTCCTTGCCATGTGTCCAGGTTTAGCTTTAATGAGACTGGGACCTGAGAACATCTCTTATCCAAGAGTTTCCCAGCAGCTTTCCCTTAGCTCTATGAGATATATGAAGGAAGATGATGCAAACCCCCGCTCTTCTCCTGGACTGTTGACATTACATGCAATGGAGGGTGTGAACTGCTTTGGCTGATCCTAGGAACAACACCAACCTACAAAGCATGGGTGAAAACTCCAGGCTGGGTAAAAGACTATCAAACAAAATAATGGATTATTTCTCACTGTGAAGGACTTCTTTCAGAAGCAGCTTCCTGATCCAAGACCTGCAGTGTTTGGTACCTGGAGAGTACTGAAGTTGCCATTTCCCAACCCTGAAAAGATACTGGAGATGTTACAGCAGATATCTGAAGTTAGATGTAGAGACAGCAAAAGGAAGCCATTCAGAGAGTGCAGGTGGCAAAAGAGAGTCTTTATTATGAAACAAAACAAAAAAAGAGTGATATTTAAAAGAAGAGCTTTTCCTCCACACAGGATGTTTTCTCTGAAAAAGAATGTTAAAAATGTCCCAACTGACATCCCTGGAGGCGTTTTTGCTACAGCAAGCCAGAAATATTACAGTATATGTAATAAAGCAGTTGTTACTCCATTCATTTTGTCTGAGGCTGTCTGGGCAATTCCACCAGGTGCCTCTCAGCAAGAAGCAGTGTACCAGCTGCAGCTTTGCCAGCACTGTCTGCTCTCCTCACAGCTGGGATCCGCACACTAGAGCTGCTCCCTCGTGCCCACAAGGATGCTAAAAATATAGCATCTCCCACTGAAGCACAAGAGATACCCTCATGCCAGATAACCTGGAAAAACACATAATCAACTCCTGTTCAGATGTGATTGGAAGCCCACCAGTAAGATCACCCTGCTCTAAAATCTGCCCTTGCATGCAGATGAGTAAGGCATATAAGAAGGCTGAGTGCACACCAAGTAGTGTATGAGTAGTGTTTACACAATGCAGGCTGCTATTCTTGTGTAACACACTAAGAAAGCTGGTACCTTTTTCCTGTGAAAGCAGATATAGATCATTCCCAAAGTGAGTGTGGGCAAAATTTGGCAAAAACATTCCTATATTTCACTGTAGGCAAAGGATTGAAGTCATAATCTGACAGGCTTAAACAGTGTCATTTGTAACAAAGTTTAGCCAGGGGCAAATACTACAACGAGCTTCTGAAAAAGGGGTTAAAAAATTGCACAACATGTCTCGCCATACACCACCTGAAAATACCTTTTGCACAAGTTAATGTGTTGAACAATGTCCTCTCTGAAATGGCTTTTCACAAAGTATTCAGTTCACAGAACTTACACTTTTCATTTTGTCAGCCACATTCATTCTATAAACGAACAGATTTAAAATATTTTTCAGTCATTTTTTTTAACGAAGTATAAGAAACTATTCCAGAAAAAGACAAATTAATCTATTTCAAACATGGCAACATATAAACTTGAAAATTGTGTGGGTTTTGTTAGTTTGTTGTGTTTCGAGCAATTGTGTTAAGAGGATCACATACCCTGATAAAGTTAGTGTTAACTTATACTTACCGAATGACTGAACTAATTTAAGAAAGAGCTTTCTATTAAATAAAAAGATAAAAGTTCAAAATTTTGAGAATTTCCCTACAAATTTTCTAGATGAGTTGGTAAAGAAGTGTAATGTTACAAAAACCATGACAAAGCACCCAGCTTGGTGCATCTTTTACCTTTTTCCCTCATTAGCTCACAGACTCAGTGACATGGACCTGATCTTAGTGGGTCATTTCCATTTGCCAATGCTTAATGCTTTATTTGAGAATAGAGGGATGTTACACTCACCTTCCCCAGATGCAGATTTATATTTGAAATAGTAAATGTGCAAAAATTTCTCATCCTAATATTATGAATACTATAATAACTCCAGTCTAAACATAACCATCCTTATGGTTTCTTAGCACCATTACACAAGTTTCATTCAGTTGAATCTATTAGGATTACATCAAGATCAAATTGGTGTGAAAGAGTGAAAATTAGAGCTCCTAACTCATCTAAATGCTTACTGGATCTTCCATCTGCAGCAAACCATCAGTCTAAACTATTTAAAGCCAGATTCCAAGGTCACAACTTGGGCCTGTCACCACTTTTCAATTTACTTCAAGGACTGAGTACTTCAGAACTTGGCAGAGCAAATGTAGCACAAGAGACAGAGATTTCTCCAACATATTCACTAACTTATGGTTTAATTGTAGTTAAAACACAGCTTTTCTTTATTATCTTATTATGTCAATTTCTGTTCAACTCAATTAAGGTATCTATTGTACTGGAGAAAATTTAAAACTGCGTGTCAGTGCTGTCAAAGGGTCATAATATAATTAGAGTTCTCTCCAGCACTGCACATGCTCCTCACTCCAGCAAACCTTGATAAGCTCAATGAGAAGTTTGCCAAACTGAGACCAAATTAGTGTTGAATCCAGCCTAGTGCTTCATTTATCCGAAGGGCACCCTGCCATCTAGTGGCAAGGACATTCCAAAAATACCACTCTGCTTTTCTGCAGGAGAACTTCAAGTGGAAACCCTCCCATGTTGTTGCACATGTTTCAGATTTAACAAAACAAAAAATGTAATAGCAATCATATAGAAGGAAGTAAGTGGAGGTGGAGGAGATTAATTAGGAGTATATAACAATGAAGAAGTACAATGACCCAGCTCTGTCACAAACTGACACGTCTCTTCCAGAAAGGTCACTTCTGTGGTTTTCCCCAGCCAGTCGTTCCCAGCCCCCTGCCTATGTAACAGCTCTGACTCACTATTGAGGATGTGCTGAAAACTCAGTTTTTGTAAGACGACGTGATTGCTAGTGCTGACATGAGAGGAAATGGGGAACATGTGATGGGAAGGGAGAAGAACTTGAGCTGCCACTGAGTCATCAGGATCCTTATGCCATCTATGAAACCACCCTCAATTTCTGGTCTATTATGAATTAGTGTGAAGAAACTCTGTTGTACCAGGTCTGGTTGGAATTGAGTTAACTTCATAAAAGCCCATATATTACTGTGTTTTGGATTTGTGACTAAAGTAGTGTTGCTGGTAACACACCAGTCTTTTGGCTATTGCTGAACAGTGCTTGCACAGCACCAAGCCTTTTCTTTTCCTCACACTGACCAGTGAGCAGGCTGGGGAGGGTGGGCACAAGAATCATAGAACGGTTTGGATTGGAAGGGGCTCAAAGATCATTTAGTTCCAATCCCTCAGAATTGGAACACCTTCTACTAGTCAAGGTGGCTTGAAGATGCATACAACTTGGCCTTGAACAATTCCAGGGATGAGCATCCACAACTTCTCTGGGCAACCTGTGCCTCACCACCATCGTAGTAAAGAATTTCTTCCTAATATCTATTATAAACATACCCTCTTTCAGTTTAAAGCAATTACCCCTTGTCCTATCAAGAAGATGGGAGGGGACAGTGCCAAAACAGGCCAGAGGGTTGTTCCCCACCATGTAATATCATGCTCAGCAATAAAAATTGGGAGTGAGTTGTCTTCCAAGGCAGTCATTGTAGCTGTTGCTCGGAGACAGGCTGGGTATCAGTGTGCTTGTGGGAGGTGAGTGATTGCCTTTGAACCACTTTACACTTTTTCCTTCACTTATTAAGCATCCTTACTTCAACTCAAGTGTTTTCTAACTTACGCTTTTTCTATTCTCTCCCCTGCCCTGCCTGCGGGTGACTGAGTGAGTGGCTGTGTGGGTACTTAGCCAACCCATCACATCCACCCAACTAGCTTATCATAGCAGATACCACAGACAGGCATTTCAGAACAGACAGTCCAACATCACTCTTTTGCTTCGTTGATAATGTAACAATGTACTGAAAAGGCATCTCCAAGACAAGGAGGTCTTTAAATATACCCAAAAGAAACGTGAGGCAGAAAGAAATGAAGAATTATAGCTACCAAGCTATATAACCAAGACATCCGTTATTTCCTTGTTGAAAGGGGACTGTAGCAGGTGCAGCAGAGCCTCATGTCCCCAGCTTGGAATAAGCAATGCAAAAAAGGAATCTGTTTGCAGAGGTGAACACAGAAGAAAGCTCTCTGTGAACACCAGTTTCTAAGCTATTTGCCAAGACAGCTTCACATCCCCCATAATCTTGAAGAAACTTCAGTTGTATCTGTGGGAGCAGGAAGTGGGATCTCTTCCAATCATTATCTTTCCAGCTCAAAGTGACTCCTGTCTATCCAGGACAACACTCAAAAATGCCCACTAGTGAAACGGGTGAAATGCCTAAAGAATCCCAGACACCTAGTGCAAGCCATCCACAGGCATACCATGGCCAGAAAAAGCAGAAGCAGGGTGCAGCTGGGCTTCCAACTGAGGATTAAGAGCACCTTGACGTAAAGGTATCTGTTGCTGACAGCAATAAAAACCCTCCACATCTGAAATAAATCTGGCATAGAAAAGTGTTGAAGAAGAAGAAAATTTGTGCTGAAGTAATATAAGTTGGTGTCTAATAACTACCATGAAGCTGATGCTTCTGTGCATTCAGAGAGACTGCAACCAAAGCACTATCAGGAGCTGTCAAACTCATTCCTGGAGTGTTGAGATCTCCCTTTCAGAGATGGATGGCGGGAACTGCTCTCTGTAACTATTCAGAATAGAGCACAAACAAAACCTGGTAATGCAATATTCCTCTTAAAGATATAGGATATTTTAAGCTACAGCTACGACACACCTCTGGACAAAAAACCAAGAATCTCTGTCTCTGAATCTCTGAAATATGACTGATCTAAGAATAGTAAAAAACTTTTCAGATTTTTAGTCTTTAGATCAACAGTATTTTGGGCACACCAAGGATGGCAGAGGATTGTCCAGTTGTGACTTGAAAATGAAAAATCAACTGAAAAATCCATTATTTCCCTGCCTCTTAAATAGTCCAGTTACTTCCCATAGTTTCCCTTATACAGAAACACAAGTGCCCTGAAATGTACTTGGCTGTAGGCACTGTGAAAAAGGGTCCTTAAGGAAACACTCCCAGGAAATAAAAATTCTACCTCCCCACAGAGAGATGGTTCTGGATAAAGAAAATCATTCTTACCTGCATTCAGTTGCATGAAAATTCCTGATTATTAATCACCTTTCCCTTAAGTTTGTCCATTTTTCCCAAGAAAAATGTAAAAAAGACAAAACAATATTAAGAAAGTGTAATTTCATACACATTGAAAACAAATGAGGCCTAGGTTAGTAAAAAGATTGAATTACTTTAACCAGAGATTCCATCACTTGGAGAAAGTGCTGAATTCCATTTCAAGTACATTGCCCACCCTATATGGTAAGTGAAAAATTTTCTCCCTTCCCCCTCCCAGCATACAGCTCCAGCCCACAATGTTCAGGAACGGCATAAGACTTCATGCAGTTTATAAAAATACTGCCTTATATAAACAGCACATCAGAGATCTCAAACAACCAACTAAGCACAGTAATGAATCATTCAGAACACTCTGCTGGCATGTTTCAAACTAAACATTTAATTCTGTGACCAGAACTCCTCTAGAATATAGGCTACTGTACTGAGAAACTCCCCCAGTCTCCAGTTAAGAAGCATTGGCAAAAAAATGTTTCTAAGCTACCATGGATTCTCTTCCACAAGGGATGTTTCCACCTGGTTCCTTAAACCATTTATCCATCAGCTTCAGGAGGAATGCAAAGGTGATAAAAACAGGATTTCTCCACTGATCACTGCTTGTGGTTTGTCTGCCTCTGTAAGGGACTGAGAGCACACTGATAGAAGAGGTCCTGCACAGCTATTGAAAATAACCAAAAAACCCCTCCATCCTAGTATCCAAATACCAAATAAAAGCCCCCTAATGAAAGGAGAAATATTGTCTTTGCAAATGTGTGCAAATGTCCCTTCCTGAAATGAACTTGGTGATGCTGCCACTTTCCACACAATGGAGCCCACAAATTCTCAGCAACTGTTTCACACTGCAGGATTGGTGCAGGCAGGAAATGGATGTGCAATTCACCTGTCCCAATGCAAACATTCACAGAGATTTTATCTACACATCAACTAGCTAACTGTAAATGAAAGATACAGACATTTGTAATGCATGATTCTTGACACATCTCAGAAGGTGCCCATGTGGTAGCATCAAATTGTGGATCCTCTCTTCCATCACAGGTGATTTTTCAGTCTTTCAAATTTAACAGACTTCTGTGACTTCTGCAGTTTACACTCACAAAGGGCTCACAGATTAACCAAAATAATGACAGATGTTTACTAGAATGTGGCCAAGTGTGAAATGAAACCAGATTGAACTAAGTTTGCCAACTTTCTTTCAACTGCAGTCACACTAGATGCTGGACTGATTCTCCTATCTCCCATTTCTCTGTGCAATCTATGAAAGAAAAGACACAATCAGATTTTACCCATTCCCACTTTTTTCAGCCCATATCCTCAAGTTCAGAGACCAGAAGCAAAACTGATCCGGTTTTATCTTCCTTTAGAATTATTTTCTGCCGTAAATGCTGATGTGGTAGAATCAAATACTAGCAAACCAAACACCTGGTTTCTGTAGAGAGCAATATGATCACTTCTAGTCAACCAGGTCCTCCTGCTACCTTGGCTGAGCTGTGAATATTGCTTGTACAAATCAGCATCCCAGCCAGACAGTGGTATAGTCTCCCTCTTCTGCTATCAAGAGCTTGGGAAATCAAGCCAAATGATCCCAAAACTGAAGAGTAAACCAAGTGGAAAAGAAGGTTAAACAGGTACTTAGATTGCTTCTTTGTTTCCCCCCAAACAGACACAGAGTTATAGCCTGATTATTGTTTGTAACACAAGCAGAAAAGTCTTCACCCTTAAAGTCCAGTTTGAAGTTGCAGGCCTGAATGTTAGAAAAGATTTTCTCTAAGAGAATTAAAAAGCATTCCCTCCTGAAGGCAGGGGAAGCTAATAAACAGCCTCACAGCTCCACTGTTACAGCCACTTCCCAAAGTGAAATCCCATTTGTAAAAATCATTAATTAACTCACATATTTTGATAGAAGGTTTGATTTATTTTATCATTCATTAACTGCCTGTGTAAACCAGTCACAACAAACCTCTGCACACTATACAACAATTTGCTGCAGACAGGATTAATGACTACAGTTGCTTTTATTTATCATCATGTAACATTAGCTGTAGGGTTCTGGTCAGTTTTGCTTTTGTATAGATTTTTTTTTTTAATTGGTCAGAAAGTGAGAAGTTTCTTTTCTTTGAACGGGAGCCATCACTTGTGTTCTCTAAGGCACATTGATAGCTAACTCAAAACCCCACACAGTCAGGACAGGATGTTTGCAAAAAAGAAATTGAAGGCAAGGATTTAAAAATCAGTCTCAAAAAGTAAAACATGCATATCACATTCAAAGATACAAGAATTAAGATGAGAATCAAGACTTAATATTAAAACCTGTTTTGCGAAGGGAAGCAGTGAGTTCCCTCAATCATATGCCAAAAGCTCATTTACTTCAGTAGGGCCATGAAATCAGCCCAGATACAGCTGTTATGTTCCAGAACAGAACCCTAAACACAGTTCAGGGTTACAGTTGCTGAGATATCTGCAGATGTGCAAGTGTTCAGGGCTACACATGCTCCAAGTCTAGCAGAGGTGTACTGCATCAGGCCTAGGAAATATCCCTGATGGCACTTCCCTCTAATTCTGATAGAAATACCGGATTACTTCCATTATGCTTCCACATTGGCTTACAAATTAGCTATGGGAAAAAAGGTCCTACACCCCTCCAGACATCATGTGCTTATACAAGGTGGCTGTAGCTTTCTACACAGCTTTGTATCAAATACTTATAAGTAGGGAATTTAATAACTACATAATAATAAGAAATATAAAAAAGGTTTTAAAATCTGAATTACTGATGGAAATTCCTTCCTCTGCATCTCCCATGCACACTGAAACACAAACAAGCATGTCAGAAAGCATGATTTCTGGGTCACAAATTGCTTTGCAGAGCCACAAGAACTCTACCACTGCTAAAACCCAAGAAAACTATTAGCTATGTTCTGTTGCTATGAACGGAACTGCTAGTGAAGATATGAGGGCACATTTCAACTGGATGAAGCACTGTATCAAATGAGACGTTGAGAGCACACATTCGCCTACTACTGCTTTCCTGGTTATACTTTTTTACCGTTTTCCTGGATGTTGTCACTGACTTTTACATTTTTCCCGAATCCCAACAGCAGAGGGCAGCCCTACAGCCTGGTTCAAGCCTGGAACCAGCCTTTGGAAAAAGACCCCATACGGACTCTTCTGCTGTTTATCAGAAAGGTTATTCCAGGATACTTCTCTTGCACTGGGCACAGGCCCAGCAGTTAGAGGCCTTGTCTACTTAGTAGGTATCTCTGGCTTCCTGAGTCACCCAAGCTATGAAAGGCCATGGATCCTGGCTCTGTCCCAGCCTGACCTATTCAGGGGAAAATTAATCCTGCTTCATAAGGCCAATGCTAAAATAAACCCATGCTGCTGGAGAGTGGAGAGGTGGCAGGGGAAAAGAGCCTATGTAAATGCATGCCTCTCATCCCTTGCTATAATCAATCTCCTCCCATCCACATCACTGCTGCTCAAGACTGAGAACAACCTCCCCTGCTGAGCAGTGCCCAGTAGGAGAAAGTGCACGGCTCCAGGGTAGTTTTCCCAAAAGCTATGTCAGTGGTATCTCTTCTTCTCTGAAACTGAGGATATTTCAGAAGTGGAGGAAAAAGAGGAAGAGGAGTACTCTGCTTAAGGGTTTTTTTTTAAATCTTATTCTGCAGAGGTGAGTTGCTGAACAGGACACAAAAGTGTATAATAGTAAGCTGCTGGATACCAGCAGCACTGCTGTCTCCATTTTTCATTCTTTTAGCTCTTCCTGTTGGTGGATAATTACCAGTGAACAAGAAAACCTGCAACTTCAAAAATTCCTCATAAAAATGAAGCGTGGCATTGATGGAAATGCATGGAAGCCTGAGAGACTATTTTAAATTACATAAAGATCTATCTGTTTTATTTGAAGTGTTACTTCTGACTTGAACTAGTTCTATGTAGGAAAAAAGTACGTAGGTCTAGTTCTATGTAGAAGAAAAGGGTGCCAGCCTACAACACTGTGACATCTGAAAGGGAAGGCAAATCACAAACAAGAAGCAGACTCACACAGCTTGTGGATGACCCCTCCCTCACTATGATCCTGGAAGTAACTTACGAGGTCCAGATAATTTATCCCTGGCTGACCATTTCAAGACTGTTTCATGTCTGGGTGATGGTTCCTATGATCTCAGTTTTCCCCGCTATATGTATTCAGAGTATCCTCTCTCTTTTTCTCCCATTGGAAAATAGAAAAGAGCTCAATTTCTTCCATTAGTCTATACTTTTATAAAGGAGAAGAAATTAAATGGAGCAAAAGGACAATTCTTTTTACAGTGTTAACCTGCAAGACACTTTTACAGCATATATTAATTCATACCTACCTATAATACAACTCTACATACATATATAGCAATTTCAAATACAGCAACATTTAAGAATGTATATTAATACAGTATCTTCATTTATTTCTTATTATTTATAGGAAAGTATTAAACTGAATTCCATTGAATCAGAAACTGGCAGTCATTCTCTAGGAATGAATGGAAAACAAATTTTGTTTTTTCATCAAGCTAAGGTAACATACCACACAATCTAATTATTTCCTATCTTCTGCTTCTGTCCTCTTAACTTGTTCCCTTTAATATCCTATATATCAGCTCAGCTGGGAAAATTCAAATCCAAAGGAGTTTTTGGACGTGGGACTCAAACTAGGTCTTTTCTACACTGAGTTCTGAAGCATAAAATACTCCATCAAGGGACACAAGTTTTGATGCCATAAAACCATAAACTGTCACATCTAAAAACTTTCTCACACAGTTTTCTCACTCTTCAGCAGTATGGTTATCGTCTTCAACACTGGTGAGATTCTGGCTGTTCTGCAGACCTTTTTTCCCTTCATGCACTTTAATAATGTGTGATATGGAGCTGGCCTTAAATTGTAATTTTCTTGTAGTATATAGAAAGATTAATGCCTCAATTTATTATGAAAACATCTCTGGCATTATAGTCAATACATTTGGAATGTATTCGTGGCCTTTTCAACCAGCATGTAGGGTGATAAAAAATTGATGATTCAGTCACTGAGTAGGATGATTTGTTCATTTCTCACTTTATTGAAAATAAGCTTGAATTTCTATTAGAATTGTTGTGCTAATAGCTATTGGAAATATGTGTTAACGGTGACATCTACACATAATGCATGAAATTGTTTCTGTATTATAAAAATATGATTACCTTGTTTTGCTACTGCAGTGCAGGTTATCTGAGCACAAAGATGTGATTCAGTTAAATATACTGTTGTCAGAAATAATTTCAGTTTGTCCTACAATATATGAAAATAATATTATTGTCAGCAAGAAAATTATGAACTATTTCACAGAAGAAAGACTAAAGTAAAATCACAGAATGAGGAACTCTACAAAATATTTGAAGGCAGGAAGAGGTAGCAATCTGAGCAGGAACTAACAATATTGACACTGTTATTAAAAAGAAAATTATTATATTATAACCAAGTGTATTGTCAGAAATAGCAGATGGAAACCAAATAAATCACTTAAATAATTTAACTTAATTCAAATCTGTCTGCTTGGAACAATTGATTTTTAAAATATCTAGAGCAGTAAAACCAGACAGAGAAGCAACTTAGCAACTAGAAACAAGAAGATTAACTTAAGAACATAAACATAACATAAAAAGATCAACCTAAATTATTTTTTGATACTCAAAAATTACTACAACTCAAAGAATGATAAAAAAATTAATTGAATAGAGCAAAGACCAAGTACTTGCATTATCTCATTAAGGTTGACATTAAAATAATATTTAGAACAGTAAGCTTGAGCAAAGAACAACTCTAAGAGGCAGGCAATTGAAAAATATGCCAGAGTCTCCAGAGCTATGGAAAGCTGAACATGACAGTCATCACACAGGGCATTGCATGAATGATGAAAAGAATGTTGCACTACGCAAAGAGGGGTACGTGACCTACTAGACATTCTTCCAACACAAAAGATTTTCTGAAGAAGGACGTTGCAAACATTGTCAGAAAAGTCTATATTAATGCTTTCACTTTTTAATAGTTTTGCTTTGCTAAACTTTGAAAACAAATCAGACCTATTTTCTAGGTCACGGAACTCAGGCAGGTGCATCTGAATTCTGCATTCACCAACTCAGTGTTTCTCCAGTTTGGAAATAAACAAACATTAAAAGAACCCCATCAAGCAAGTAGAACTCAGTGAAGAACCGAATTTCTTAATCAGGATATAATACACATCCAGAATGCCACTGCAAAGAAGGATGTATTTTTCCCTGGAAACATAAAACCTGAAAAATCTGAATCCAAGAAGGGATACATGCTCCACCATGTAATGTTGTGTGTTTGGCAATAACTAAAGAAATTATTTTCTGCAAAGATCTACACCGAAAGAAAAAGTACAATATTCCTTGCAAAGTAGGTTTTCAAATTTTACTTTATGCTTGTTCTGAATAAGCTTTCTGAATAAGTTTTTTGAATAAGGTACTATAGGAATAAACATAATCTTGACTTTTCATATTATTGCAGTAATTTATGTTGCCACCTTACAATTTTGAGAAAGCCAAACAACCATTAGCTCAATTCTGTGAAGGCACAGTTCAGTGTGGATAAACTGATTTTGTAATAACAATGAAGTAGTGTGTGTGTAACATTACACAGTTGTGCAGTTATAGTTGTGCAGTTATAGTTGTGCAGAATGTTACTTGGCAGCTATTCCACTCTCAAGTCTTTACCATTGCTCAATCAACCCTTCTTGCATTCCTACTCTCTCCTACTGACCAGTCCACTCCCTTTTCTTCTCTTCACTTGCTGCAGCTGGAAGATACACTTCAAATGTTTGCCACAGGCCTATTAAATTTCAGTGTCAACATGTCCTGGATACCCTTGTCTGACTCTTCTTCTGCAGCTTCAGTCTGCCAGAGAGATCTTAGCTTCTCATCACATCCCATCTCTTACTCTCACACAGAGGCTGCCCTCACCATCCCTGTCACTTTTTATCTGATTTTGAGCCATATCTCACCTCTATGAAGAACTGTCGCCCAGCCAGTCCACTCCTCCTGATCAGCCTTCCTCTGTGATTTCAGCTGACTCTCTTCTTTTCATCACAATTTCTCACACATCCTCAGGAAGCTTCCAAACTTCACGCTGATGTCCTTGCTGACCCTGTAAGGGACACCTGTATGCCTCCTTACCCTGGTTCGTTCATTTCCCCTGCACCCCTTACTTAGTGTCCTACATCCTGGAAGAGCTATTCCTTTGATGGTGTCTGCAGCAACCATTGCTTTCCTCCTGACTTCTCTTGTCCCACTCTTCCTCTCTGATCTTTTCCCTCTCTTGCTGTGTCCTTCCTCATGTCCTCTCATTTGCTCTTTCCATTATTTTAATCTCATCAGATTGATAAAATCCCATCTAATCTCAGCTCTCTTCCTCCTGCTTTATCTTTCTTCTCTAGCACAGATTGACTGTAGGTTCTCTGTTTCTCCACTCCAATCTCATGAAGTTTGGTTGCCAAACACATACCTCAGTTTGCCTTCTGCTTCAATTTCCTGGCTGACCTGTGATCAGGTTTACTTTGTCCACAACAATTTGATTGTCTCCTCTTCCACTTATGACACCTTTCTTGCTTTTCCTCCTACTTTTCCAAGTTAAATGAAGACCTGGCTGCTTTTCATCACTTTTAATGCACTTTTCAAATGCTCTTTTCCAGAATATCTTCTGCACAAATCCTTGCCAAAGGAAATATTAATATGCTCACTTCCTACATGTTTATTCCTTGTCACGCATGTTGAATGTTTTTAGCTTCTTACTTTTACACCATATGCTTGTCCTGTTACAACATAACTTTTGATCTGTTTCATATTAATTTTCATTCACTTCCTCAGTTTTCTTCTGAAGATTTGACCTTCCTCCAACTCCTCGTCCTCACATTACAGACATGTGCCAATAAACAAACACATCCTATGCTGAATCCCACTGCTATTTCCAGCACTATCACTTCCCTTCTCAATATGTTGCCTGCATTTACTATCTGTTTTTTGCCCTCTGCAGATCAATGTTGGCTCCTAAGACAGATAACACCAACACCCAACTAAAATTACCCACACTAACATCTGCCCAAAACAAAACTCAGAGCCCACATGATTTTATTCTTCATGATTATCTTTGTCACTGGCAACCTCATTATTTCTTCTCAACACTTATCCTCATTTAGCCTGTTTGGGCTCTCTTACTCTTTTCCTCCTGACCATAAACCTAAATCAATCTTACACAAGAAGAAGTTACTACAATCCTACAAATCTTTCCTGAAAACACCCCACATATTTTTTCTTGGCATCTTGCCAATACACTGTCTACCCATCACTGTCTATGCTGGGAGTCAGGATGGTCTGACTGATTCCTTGTGCTCCCCCTTGAATCTGCTGTCAGGCTCAGCCTGCTGACTTTTGAGGTAAAGCTTTTTTATTTTGTGTCTGGCCTTGCTTCAATGCTAGGGTTCCCACTGTCTTGAAAATGTAATTAAACAAGGGCATGCACTACTCTGGAAAAGTTGATCTCCTGTAGCTGCCTATTCACACACAAAAGCGCAATGCAGTCAGTCACGAATCTCTCTTAAAAATGTAGATCTAAGTGGCTTTTTCCAGTTCAGAATTTTTAACAACAAATTCCAGTGTCTTTATGCTCTGCCAGTAGAGCAAAGCACCAACAAACTCAGCCTAGAAAGCCAGATAATGCATCCAAAGCTGCAAAAATATAAGGAGGATGCGGCTTAAAATTTGGCGTTCAATATTTCAAAAAGCTTGCATTTAATAAAGCTTGCAAAACTGTTTTAACCGTTTCTCTACAAAAGTGTCAGTAACTATTCTGAATGTTGAATAACAAACACTAACTAACTGTATGAATAGCCAAAGGTCCAAAGGTTTTTTTTTTAATGACATTTCCAGCTAGTGGAAATGTTATGCTTATGCTCATGCTCAAGCTGGTGGTACTGGTGGACTTAGCAGTAAGTTCCTCTCAGGATACATATGAACTTCTACAATAGGTAGCATAAAAAACCTCACTATCATACATAGGAAAGATCCAAAACAGGAATTTGGAACAAAAATCAAACAGATGAAGAATAAGCCTCAACACAGTCAACACAAGTCCTGGTCCAGCCCTGCTTTTGTTAAAACTGTTTGGAAGCCATGTCTCTCCTGGAAATAGAAATCTGGGCTCAGAAAAGTGAAAGCAGAAGGAGAAAAAAGGGGCAACTCACTTGCTATGCACTTCTTTCTCTAAGTACTGGCAGCTATGGGTAATTAGTACAGAAATATTTATTAAATCAAAGAATCTCTATGGAGTCTGATGGTGATACATAACTGGAATTCTTATGATAAAGACTTCATAAAACGTCATTTTAAAAAAGCAATTTAATGAGATAAAATAGTAATTAAAAAAAATAAAATTAGCTAAACCAAAGACGGTGGAGGAGAGGCAGCCAAATGATCCTTTCAGCATAGACCCTCACTCCAATCTCATTCCAGGCCCCCCACTCCCCTTGCTCCCCAGCACCATCCCACTGCTCCAGGCCCACCTCTCACTCACCGTACACCAGTCAGTGGGGCACACACTGAGGTGACCCTATCAGTCCGGACAGTCAGGCAGTAGCTGTGACCATCACTATCCCAGGGGTCCGTGTGGGTGTGAAAGCAGCAGTAGAAACACCAAGATGTTAAACGGATATTTACTTTCCTGTGAAAAGAGGAGACATCAGATATGGTGCATGAACTATGGGGAAGAAAAAGGAAAGGTCAAAGGTAGGAGACAGCCACATGTGTTAAACAAAACTCCCCTCAACTCACAGTCTAATTCTAGGGATCCCCTATGCTTCCTGCTTGCATGTGCTTTCGGTCCTTGCTTGGATAAACGTCTCTTCAGGGCTTCTCTCTTCCCCTTTCTTAGAAGCTGGGACAGGCTCCATCTTCTCAGGATGATCAAGATGCAAAGGGTGCTCCTGGAAGTCATAGCTATCATCCACTTCTCAGAGCTGCGGTTCATGAGAGGAGACCTCTACTTCAACAGATGTAAGAGTGGCAGAGGGCAAGAGAGACGAGGGATCAAATTTACTGTCTCATTGACTTATGCTAACAAACACATCAGCGAGAAGAGATCTGCTGTTCTGGAGAGAATGTCACCTAGTGGGACAGCCAATCTTTTAGTACCTACATTAAGATGAATCCTATCTTCATTATTGATACCATATTACCAAATCAAAGCAGACCCATTACCTTATGAATTCCTCGGTGTAACATTATCCTAGGGCACATCTTAATGGCTTTTTAAGGCAAAGTTCTAGGTATACATCTACAGCTTGCTGCATTGCCATTCATGTAATTATTCCACACAACCAAGTCACCCAACGAGTCATAAGCTCTTGCTTTCTTATGGGGGTCAGTCAGAAAGAATAGATGAGAGATGCTGGGTTGATGGTTGGACTTGATCATCTCAAAGGTCTCTTTCAACCTTGATTCTGTGAAATAGGGAAACTAATGAGTGAGCCACGTAATCTTCATTTGAGACTCAATTGTTTCCTTAAGAACCACACTGTGTATGAAGGCAGCATTTTGCTACAGCCTTTATTCTTCTTTCACACGTGGTATGAGTCAAGCAACTTGACTTGAGCACATCTGTGCTTCCCAGAGTCCTTTTCTCTCCCTCCCTCCTTCAGAGGGGACTGACAAAGACTTCTGTGAGGGTCTGACCTTGCAGGGTTGAAATGGGGGTACAGTGCAGGAGGGCATGTTGTCTCCTCCTTGGGAAGGCTGTCCTGGGGCATGTCAGGTATATAAAAACCTCAATGCCTGAAAGTTCACACAGCACATAAAAGACGAAGCCACTCTCTGGCCTTGACTCGAGAGGCCCAAGCCCATTCCTGGTCACTGACGCTCACGAACACAGCACCACCTTCCAAGCTGACAGTGCAACCCTGGTGAGTCTTGCTGTAGAGCACGACATCCGCGTGCCCCTCACCCCTCTGTGTGTGACTCCACGGACACGAGCCAAGGCTTAAAGCCCCCTCGCTCCCACCAGGCCCCAGCCACTGCCTCCTGTCTGCAAGGAACGGTTAACTCGGCCTGAAGCGCTCCTGCCAGCTGCCCGTGTCCCCTCCTGTGCTATTAATACAGCGGGCACATGCTCCGACACTGCGTTCCCCCAGATAACTTTAATTTGCCCTTTAAACGTCCCGGGCCGCCCGCCCCTCACGGCCCCGGCCCGGGGGGCCCCGGTGGGGGCGGGCCCTGGGGGCTCAGCCAATGCCCGCGCCCCGGGGGGAGCCTCCTCCTATCGCGAGAGGCCGAAGGGTATAAGAAAGGCAGCGCGGGGCAAGGGGCTATTTGTCCGGCCGGGTGGGGAAGTGCGCGGTCGTTGCCTCTCTCCGGGTGGGGGTGTCGGACCGACTCGCGGCATGGGAGACCAAGCGCTCAGCTTCCTCAAGGACTTTCTGGCCGGTGGGATTGCCGCCGCCGTCTCTAAGACGGCTGTCGCCCCCATCGAGAGAGTGAAGTTGCTGCTGCAGGTGAGGGGGCAGTGGGGGGCGGGCGGCGGTGCCGCGCCACAGGTGGTGCCGGCGCGGCGGGCACTGCCAGGCGTGACTAAATATGGGAAGGAGCTCGGCCGGCTCTGGTTACGCGGGAGCTGCCCGGGACCTTCAGCACTGCCTCGGGTTGGCGGGAGTTGGGCCGGCCCCGTCCGTGCCCTTCAGCGTGCGAGGTCACTCCTGCCGTGCTCTCTCTCTACCGTCCCTTTCTCCTCCTTCTCCCATGTGCAGGTCCAGCATGCCAGCAAACAGATCACGGCCGATAAGCAGTACAAGGGCATCGTGGACTGCATAGTCCGCATCCCCAAGGAGCAAGGCATCGCCTCCTTCTGGAGAGGCAACCTGGCCAATGTCATCCGGTACTTCCCCACCCAGGCCCTCAACTTCGCCTTCAAGGACAAGTACAAGCAGATTTTCCTGGGCGGAGTGGACAGGCACAAGCAGTTCTGGCGCTACTTCGCAGGGAACCTCGCGTCTGGGGGTGCCGCGGGAGCCACCTCCCTCTGCTTCGTCTACCCTCTGGATTTCGCCAGGACCCGGCTGGCGGCTGATGTGGGCAAAGGAGCCGCAGAGAGGGAGTTCTCTGGGCTGGGCGACTGCATTGTGAAGATCTTTAAGTCTGATGGCTTGAGGGGCCTGTATCAAGGATTTAGCGTGTCTGTCCAGGGCATCATCATCTACAGAGCAGCCTATTTTGGGGTGTATGACACGGCCAAGGGTAAGAAGTGCATGGAAGAGTGACTGCAAGGGAAGATCCATCCAGTCAAGGCACTCTAGGGCACTTGGCAGCACAAGGACAAACAGGGCTTGGCTCAGCACCTGTTCAGAGTGCAATGCTAGAACACACACAGGTGTTTCTGACATGCATTCCTGCCTCCCTCAACTTGCTGTTCTGAGCAGACACCTTGGGTTTGGATTGACTTCTGGGGTTGGTGGGTGATTGGTCCTTCCCCAGCCATCTTTCCCACAACCCTTTCCCTCTGTTCTGACTCTGCTCATTTGTTCTTGATGACAGGTATGTTGCCTGATCCAAAGAATGTGCATATCGTAGTGAGCTGGATGATTGCCCAGAGTGTCACTGCAGTGGCAGGGCTGGTTTCTTACCCTTTTGATACTGTGAGACGGAGGATGATGATGCAGTCTGGCCGAAAGGGAGGTAAGAATAAATGCTCCTATGGTGTTCTGGCAGCAGAAAGTATCTCTTCATCGAGATACTTGATGGTATAAGGTGGGAGATACTGGGTATTTTTTTCTCTTATGGAAAACTAATGATGATATTATTGGAATCCTTTAAACACAACTTAAAGGAAACACGTTGTTAGTCATGTTCACTGAAAGGACTGCAAAGTTATTTGATTTCCATGTGGGGAATTACTTTTCCTTAATTATTACCTAAATTCTGGGCTATAGTTGCTTATTCCTTGTGGGTTTAAAGATGGGGAAGTTGAAACATATTTGCTGTATAACTCCAAGCCTTATGGCCTTTATGTTTGTTTCCACAGCTGATATTATGTATAAGGGCACAATTGATTGCTGGAAGAAGATAGCTAAAGATGAAGGATCCAAAGCGTTCTTCAAAGGTGCCTGGTCGAATGTGTTGAGAGGCATGGGTGGAGCTTTTGTATTAGTACTTTATGATGAAATCAAGAAGTATGTCTAAAACTGAACATCATGATGTAGTAGTTCAATTGTTCTCAATCAGCTTTTTTAAAAATATGCTCATGTGATGTAATGGACAGCAAAATATTTCCTAGGGAAACAATAAAATTTGAGTCACATATCTGGCAGAGATGAGGATGCAATTATTTAAAACTTGTCCATTACATCACAGCTACATTTTGTATGAGAATTCCTCCAAGCATTTTTATTGGAATCTGTGTATATATTATACTTCAAATTGCAGGTAATAGATTTTGTCTAGAGACAAGACTTGGGTGGTCTATATCTAGTCTAATATTGTGAATTCCTAATAGATTGTCATAAATATTTATGGTATTAAGCAATATCTCTAGCTACCCAACAGTGTGATGACATTTATAACATGAATTAAAATCATGTTTTCTTCTAAAGATCTATTTTTTAATGATACTAAGTGAAAATGTCTGAAACTATAAACTATACTGAAGGGGTATAGTTTATAGCTGAGTATAGCTGAGTTCCTAACTGCAGCCTCTTCACTGACAAATTACACAGTTGCATGGTTGAAACCATAATCTGATTTTTTCAAACATTCTTTGTAGAATATGGAAATAAAGTGTTTCAAAAGTTCCCTGTATTGTCACAAAGGAAAAAGTTGTCTGCTCTGAGGTTCAATTGAACAAAAACTGAAACAAAATAAATTATTATATTAATGAATTTTTTACTGTTGTTTTCAGTACACTGAACACATTACAAGCACGTTTTCTAAGGTGATGTGATAATCAGCACAGTGTTAGTGACTGTCTCTTCAGTTCAGAGCTTTAGGGGTAGGTGAAGTGGTTATGGATAATCTACAATTGCAAAACCAAGTGGATTCAATTTGAGGGTACTGCAGCCAGTTATCTTAGAGATAAGCCTCCATAGTCTTAGCTACTTTGATAATTTATGTTATCCTTATCTTTGAGGCATGTCCTCATTGAACAGTGAAGTCAATGCTGCTTATTTTACTTGAAAAAGTATACTAGAATGGGATACTCCAGAGTTAATTAAAATAACTACACTTTCAACTACACCATTATGAATGCACTGAGCTATTAATTACCAATGAGAACAGAACATGCTCAATACAGTTTTTAAACTTTAGATGCTGCATGGTTGTGAACTCACTGAAGAACATGCTGTACAATTAGGCAAAGAAAGTGAGTTGTGGCAATTTCAGTTGTTGAGTTTGGTTATATATAAACAAAAATTTGGTATGTAATATCCACCTAGGAAAAGAATCATAGAATGAGAGCATGGTTTGGGTTGGAAGAGACCTTAAGGATCATCTAGTTCCAGCCCCCTGCCATGGGCAGGAATACCTTCCACTAGACCAGGTTGCTCAGGGTCCCATCCAACCTGGCCTTGAATGCTTCCAGGGTCAGGGCATCCACAGCTTCTCTGGACAACCTGGCCAAAGGGTAAGACTAAGCAAGTAATCATCAAATAAATTTTTATTTTACTTTCATCTTTTACCTCTTCATATGTATGCCTTCCTGTTATTCCTTTTCTATATTCGAAACATTTATGGTCAGATGCAGGTGGTTCTTGCTCTCTGTCCCTTGGCATGATAAGCTCTGTGTGTCTGCCACAGGTTTTGACCAGCAGTTCTGTTCTCCCTGAAGGCAGGTACACGCCACTGAATGGAGTCTGGAAACAGTATCTATCCCAAAGCATTTGGGGGAAAAAAATTGGTCCAAAAAAACCCACAAAACCACCTGCTTTTAAATTTAAATTTAAATTATCTGTCCCCAGACAAAACCTGGCCTGACAGTTACATCTCCTGTTTTTCATGGTCACTATCTTAAGCACCTGCTTTTCTAGCTATCTGGTCTGTTTTCTTTCCCATGGTAAATAACCATGGTCACAATTTATCAAACCCTAAGTTTGTGAAGAAAATATATCTGCTGGTTTTCAAAGTGCCTTAGTTTTCCTTAGAAGCTTTAGCTGCCAGTTTTACTTCTCTTCCTTTTCTGCTTCCTCTACACATTCCTAATGGTTCCTTATGAGAAGCCCACTAACACACTCCAACTCTCCATTTACATTTAGCTCAGTGATTAGGTTGCCAGTGGCATTTGAATGTGCTAGAGAAGATTGAAGTTGGCTACAAAGATGGCAGAGACAATGACAGACTGTAATAGGCAGAGGTACCAAACAACAGGGAAAAAGTGTATTTATGAATGAGTAAGACAAGTAAGAGGAAGCAAAGAAACTTACTTGGAAGTATAAATGAAAGAAGTTGCACTCCAGAAAAGAAAAAGGAAAAAAAATCCCAAACACAGAGCGAGGAATAAGGACTATTAAAAAGGAAAGTGAGAAGTATCAATGCAGGAAAATTCCACTGGGGTAAGAGGCCGTACATGAAAGAAAACATACAGAAAACACTTAAAGGTAAATGGCTCCATATTTCTGCTTGAATGCCAATGCACAGACTGTGGCAGATTGCAGCCAGCAGTCTCCATAAAGATACTTGTGATCAGAGTTCAAAACTGTCAATGAATTAACCATTCTACCCTGAGTCTGTGGCACTCAGTGTAACAGTTGCAGGAAGTATAACCTAAAATGCAGCTCTAAGCTCTGAAAGCCTGGAACTTAGAAGACTTTGCAGATGGTCTCTAATTTCTATTTGAACTCCTGTTGTCACAGTCAATTGATAATACTTCTTTCACATATTTGCAATACCTGGTCACAGGCTAAAGCCTGTAACAAAACCATTGTTCCCTTACATCTAATACTTGAACACTGGGAAACCTGTGCTTTTTCTTGTTTTCTGTGTACCAAGCTATTCAACCTCCTCAGCATCTTAGTATCATTTATAAAATCCTGAAAGAAGCCACTGCAATGACAATTCATGTTATATATTTTATTTCTTATGATTTACAAACAACATACAAAATTGACAGTCTTTCATACCAAAGTTAAATAAGATGAAGCGATTGAAAGTATTTTAAAAAGTATCATATGAACACTCAGAAGTATTTAAGCTGTGACTCTGATACTCAGATTCCAGGACAAAAATCTTTAAATAGTGAGTAATTTTAATTAGCACAATAATACAAATAAATACAGCAGTATTATACAAAAAATTCCTTATAATTGCAATGCAAATCTGTTTGCCACAATGTTGCTTGAAGTTAAAAGTTCAAATATTGTCAAACAGCTAAATTTGATCTGCAGGTCACCAAGTGCAGCAGCTCTGCCAAACTATCACACAGGACCAAGTAAAAAGTGTGTTACAATGCAGAATATCCAAAAGCCTAAGCCCTCATGCAAGCACTAGCAAAGAATAATGAACTTTTCTTGCCTTAGGGCTAAGACCTAGCATTACCAAATATTCTTTATTCACAATGTAGAGATTTCTTTTATCTCTCTTGGGAAGAAGCTGGGAAAGCAAGCAAGGTTTCAGCAATATCCACAGACAGCAGCATCACAATTTATGCTCCTATTATTTGGCTACGTTCCTACAAAACAAGCTCACTGAAAGTTTGCCTTTATGTATAGAAATAAACCACACCACCTACTATTTGTGATTACCAAGTCCATTAGATTTTACTCCCCTTGTAAACGGATGTTGCTACTGGAGCTTAGCTGACATTACTACAAATATTTGGTATGAACATGACATTTAAAAACAGGTGAAGAAGCATAACAAGACTGCTTTCTACTGTTTTCTTTTTTTCCTAAATCCTAGTTAGTAGTCACTCAAAATCAAATATTGAAGATGTTTCCTGCAGTTCAAGTTTGCATCTTCCCACTGAGAAGAGCAAGCATCTGCAAAAGCAAGGCCATGAAGTATTTTTCCCTTGCTTAATATTACTCTCTAGATTGAGAAATAACTAGAACTTACTTACGCTTGTTTACACTGACTCTGAAACTACTGTTCACTTCAGTCTTTACTCTTGTTCAAGTAATATCAGATGCTTCTTTCCTACACAAACACCCCAATACATCTTCCAAAATCCAACACAACTTCCCAAATCCTTTTAATTCTGGAAGAGACACAGCCTCGCATACAAAACAGACTCCAGGTGTTGAATGTTGAAGAGTGGCAAAACATCTTCTGCAGCCTCAGTATTCTAGTTCACCATGCAGGAACACACAATCTTCTTTGCACTCTTTCACACTGCTGTGAAAGATTCTTTCAGTCAAAAGAACATGACCCACAGATTTCAGAAGGCTTACATAAAGCCAGGATGAAAAGCAGGGACAATCCAGGAATGAAGCATATACTTATGAGTTTAATGCAGTATTTTAAAGTATTATTAATATTTTAAAGATTTTATTTACATCTTGCACCTATAGTGCAGTAATTCTGTCCTTCCATTTTATGGATACAAATTCCACTTCTGAGAATAAAATAATAGTTAAATTTCTATTTAACTTGTCCATTTAGATATCTCCCTCTTTCCTAAGTTCTTCCTGTCATGGAAAACACTGACTGAAGGGTAAGTGTTCACTTAAAAACACTTTATAAGCAATTATAATAAATACAATGCAATGTAATCACTGAACAATGCAGAAATATTTCTGCACATACAATTTACAAAAGCACTAAAAATAGAAGTCTGAGGATCATATCAGAATGCTAGACAAAGAACACACTTACAACCAGGCAGCACGGACATTAGTGGGTTTAGGTCTCTGTAATACCCCACTGGCTAAATCAGACATGGGCTTTTCATTTCTCTGGCTCAGTGTACTTTGTACAGTGGATAATCTTGAAGTTCCTCCTGTTAACACACACAGAAAGGGAGAATGCATGTGCTCAGTACAACAGAAAACTTCATGCTGTTACTACTGCAATGGTCATTACCATAGTTCACAGAAAAAAACCCTAAACAAATCACAGTAAATTGAATACAAACCCCAAATGTTATGAATTGTTTGTAAACGACAAGGACAAAGAATTCAACCCAACATACATGGGTCTATAGGGACACATTATCTATTTCCAAATCTTACACACACAATTTCTGAGAAAAACTAGGCTACTATCAGTAGATCTACATCTTCTGAATGAGAATTTGAATCTTCATTGAGGGTTTTGTGCATTTTTTGGTTGGGTTTTTTCTCCCTTCTATTCTCTTTTCAATACTGGCAAAATGAGGAACACTACAATAGGGATTTTTTCTTTTTGGACAAGATCATTTATTAGAAATCTAGGAGGGCAACAAAACCATGCATATAGTCATCATATATTTGGTATGATTAAAAAGAAAATCACTTTAATGATTACTATGTGATAAATGATCAATGTAAAGACGACAGAGAAAGGAACATATTTACTATTCTTAATAGTAAGTGCTTCACAATTCTGAACTATAAAAAGATAAACACATGCATAGAAATGCAATAATCTGCAACTTCAAAGTACTTACTTGGAGGACTAAGCTGGGTGAAAGGAGATTTACCCCTTCTTACAGAAGCTGAAGAACTCAGATAACTCATCTGGCGTTGATAGTCCCTCAATTGTTCTGAACGTCTCATACCAGCTGTTGGTTTCACTGCTTCCAGTCTTTTCAGGAAAGCCTTAATATTGAAGAAAATATTGAAGAAAAATATCATCAAGTAGAAAGAATGAACAAGATGCTACAAAACAAAAACATATTGATTTTTATTTGAACTGCAAAAAAACCCCCAAAGTTTTAGCAGTGCATAACATGAACTCCTCCACCGGTGACCAGCATAAGCTACTCTGCTCAAGTTCAATTCTTTTCTCAGTGTTATAGGATGACACCAACTGTAACTATCCCTTGCACCTCATCAGTTCTACATCAAATACATCTTTAGTACCTGAAACTTCTCTGTACTTTATGGTAACTTGAAACAACATATCTGTTTAGTGATAGTAAAGGTAGCAAGGAATTGGGCTGCACTCTTCTAATCCGACCTTTGGTTAGTCTTCCCTTCTAAATTTCCAGAAGGATGAGAAGTTAGGGGTTTTTTTTTAATCTTTGCTTTGCAAACATACTTAGACCATTCTATATTGCCCTATATGATCCCGAGAAAGGATTACTGACCCCAGTTCTGTGGGGGCATCCATCCACTAGACACACTTAATTTTATCCATAATGTAATTAAATTAATAAATAAATTAAATATTAAAATTAAATTAATAAATAAATTAGCCCCGGTAATCATGCAGCAAGTGGTAAATTGGAATAGCTACTTACATAGTATTTGTAAGACACAGTTTCCTATTCTATAATTACTTCTACTTGAAACAGGATTTATTGCTTTAAGAAATTTCGATAATCTAAGAAAAGAATCTGCTAAGAGGACAAATTGGGAAGTACACAGCTACATGCAATATCCAATTAACAACTTCAAATTTTTAATATAGTTCACCTCCAGTGGTTGCCTCACATAAATCTACACATTTCCTCTACTAACCAATTTCAGTTCATGGCCTACAAACATTTGGCACTGACACAACCATTGCTGTTCAGGGTTCTGACATGCATCCTATGAAAAAGAAACAATGCAAACTGTGCTTACAGAAGTCTCCAAAGCACTAAAAATAACTCTGCTAATAGGATGCATTATCTAGATGCATACTTAATGGTAGAAGTCAAGAAGCTGTCTGTATCACCATTAAACTGCAGCCCCAATAATGTACTGATTTTTTTAAAAATAAGAATAAAAAAAATTACAAAAAGTGACTTAGACAATGACAATTGACATCCTGTGAATTCTATAGTATTTCCTAAGTGTAACAGGAATCTACAAACTCCTGGTAGTTTATGCATGGGCACTAGAAACCTGCACAGAGCACACAAGAGAGAAAGGACAAGTGATTTTGGCTCAAATATAACATGTCACAAGTGCTTGCATCAAGTGCCAGCCAGTTCACAGTCAAGTGGAAATACCTAAGTAAGCAAAAGTCAAAGGAAGGACTTCAGCTAGAAATAGCTCTTCACTAAAGTCAGTTACAGAACATGAAATGGTAGCCTTGTCTCTAAATGTTACATCCAACATTTTACTAACAACTTCATCTGCATCTCCTTGTACAGTTATATACATTTAGAGTTGCAGAGATCACCCATTTACCTTCAGTATTAAAAATGGAAGCTCTCAATGCATGGAGTTCTGTCACAAACGGATCAGGTAAATTGTAGAAGTGACTTTTCAATGAGACAAGCATGTTTCAAGCCTGCACTGAACTAACAGCATCATAAAATTTGTATACCTTAACAGTGCAGTAATTTCAAGCTTGATTCTGAACATACAATATTTACATATATTTCTTCTTTATAAATAAATACAATTGTTTGCTTTTGCTTTTATTCCTGTATTTTGAAAAGTATCAAGCCCCATTACTATAACAAAAAACCCAAACAAAAAAAACAAACAAAAAGAAACAAACAAAAAAAGACCTCTCAGTACTAAAATATTACTTTTTGAATAGGTTATCACTAGACTTGATTCAGCCCTGAGTTATGCAAAGAGCAGACATAGATTCTGTGGTGCAGAAGTGTCTGAAGGAAAGTTCTTTTAGAGAATGGGAGAATAGCTCCTGAGGTTTTCTTGCCCTGTGCTGCAGATCATACCAAGTGCATGTTAATTTATGCACTATTTGCAGAGTGAATTTTGCTGTTTGGAGAACAGCCTGCTGCATACAGAAATTAACTCATCAACACACTGAAATGGCAGCCCAGACCCACTAAATCTATAACCCATAATTAATCCAATTGTTATGTTTTTATTACCAGCCCTACAATCTTGAGATTGTTAAGTGAGGAACTACTTTGTGGAAGGTAGAAGTACCTTGAACAAATGTTCTTTTTTAGTTACACACATAAATGTACTAATTCTTTCATTATGTTCTCCTTATGAGAAACAGACTGAAAACAGCTGCCACTTTCCTTGTTCTTTTGAAGTACTAAATCTCTGGAGCCTTAATCATGCATCACTAAAGTAAAGAGAAATTTCATCACTGATCTCAATGATCAAAGAATCAGATCACAGAACATAATCCAGGTGTTTAGAATGAAATATATGTTCCCAATCAAATTTTAAGGAATAAAAATAATGAATAACAGACACTAATGGCAGGAGTGTTACTAATTGCTCTAAATCACATTGTAGCTTTTCATAGCTCTTGATTCAAGCTCAATACATATATAATATCATACCACTGATGACCTCCCAAGCTTGGCAAAAGACTTCCCAGGCTTATATTTTCCCCATCTTCTTTTACTTTAACACTAAGTTTATAGAAAAAGTAGAATATTTCAAAAAGAAAGAAAAAAAAACCACAGTGGATGTTCCTGCATGATGACCTTCTAGGAATGGAACAATCCNCAAAAAGAAAGAAAAAAAAAATCACAGTGGATGGTCCTGCATGATGGACAATCGTTTATAAATCTAGGCATCTGGGCACAGATAAGCATCTCTAAAGACACTAAAATACATATTGTCAATGACGGAAGGAAACATCAGATTGCCAAAAAGCAGAGAACAAAGAAATCCAACAAAATTTAAAAATTGCTTCTATACAGTAGGCCAAAATAAAATCTGATAATTCAATTTTGGACACATCAGGCGAACACTGAAGGTAATTCTAATGCTCTCTGTCAGAAAGAGGACAAAAAAAACAAAACGCTCTCAGGCACATAGTGTGACTTTTGGGGATGTCCTGTGCAGGAGTTGGACTTTGTGATCCTTGTGGGCCCCTTCCAACTCAGCATTTTCTGAGAAATATAAACAAATCAGTACAGACTTTCCTGCAGTTGTGTTGAAAAAGGAAGGAAAACAAAAATCACTGAAAATGTAGCACTCTTAAACAGAGTTCATAGAGAAGGTAAAAAATGTTACCTTTTCTTGGTTACTTAGCTTTTTAAAAGCATGAAGGTTTCAGTTTCACCTCCTCTGAATCCTAACCAGCTGACTGGTGTGCCTGACAGCTGTTCAATTTATTTATATTATGCCTGCTCTAATGTCACTGATGTTAGTGACCACACTGTCCCTTTGCAGAGTCTNTCTGAATCCTAACCAGCTGACTGGTGTGCCTGACAGCTGTTCAATTTATTTATATTATGCCTGCTCTAATGTCACTGATGTTAGTGACCACACTTTGCAGAGTCCGGGTGGGGGAGGGGGAAACAGATAACTGCATTCAAAGTGTTTTCTGTTATTATCAATATAAGTATGTGTAATTTTCTTTAATTGCCAATTGCACTAATTAGCTCTAACTTGACAAACTCTATTTGTCAAAAAACTCTTAGAGTTCTTCAATCTACAGAAAAGTCTTTTTAACTGAGCAGCTATCAAGTTTATGTGTGGCTGGCATCACCACAAGGAAAGCAGACTAAGAGTACAGAAAAAAAAATCCCCCCAAAAATCAAGCAGTTTGCAAAATACTCAAAACTTTTCTTGAACATGCCATTAAGTCAGTCTTTATTATAATTACCATAGTACTATTCAGGAATCTTAAGTCTGGGTCAGGAATATAAAGACCATAAGAAATCTGACCACAAAGAGCCTATAATCTAAATACTATCATCACAGAATTACGCTGTATTCGTACCATATTGTAGTATACTTTAGCCAGGCATATCTGTGTGCCAATCCTACATCCTGACAGCTTCCCCTGATGAGAGGGTTGTGGAAACTTATTTTGCATTGCACTTTGTAATCTCAGGAAATACCAGTATTTTGTCTTTAGTCTTGGCAAACAATGCCTTTGAACCTAGAAAGTGAAAATATCATATACAACCCTGTGTGCTTGTGTTTCTGAGGAGACACCAACCCAACATGAGTACTTCTGAGTTCCTAAGACCAAAAAGAAGACTACCTTCTTTTACAACTGCATTCTCTACAGCTTTCTTCTCCAGACTGAGACCAGTAGGGCCAAACAACCTTGGTATTCTTTCTACAACCACGTAGGTGTGCAGCACCCAAGGCCTGCTGATGCTTTCTGACTCCAGGGGTGGTTCTTGGGGAGAGGACAAAAGGAAGGCAGAGAAAGAGCAGTGTTGAATACTTTTAGGGAGGGAAGTACATGGTGCTCAGGTGCAACCCTGATGGACAAGTGCCCTCCCCTTCCTATTTCTTTCCATGCCTAGAAGTTTGCCCTGTTTGCAGCACAACACAGATGGCAGGACAGGCGCTGTGCAGCACAGGATCAAAGGTATATTTTGTGTATGTGGCAGCAGCCAGGTAGGGGGATGACCGGAAGCACTATCCCCCCTTTGCCCTTTACTTCCCACCTAATTACCATGCATATCTACACCATTAAATGAAGACAAATAAATACACTTTCATTGACCTTCACCGCAATGCAATAAATCTATTTCTAAAGGAGGTTCCGGATTTCCAGCAGGACAAAGCCAGCTCAGACTGTGAGAGAAGGGAAACAGCCTACCTGAAGGATCTTTGTGCTGGCAGAGGCCACAGCAAATACTAGTGAGAATAATTAATGAATCTGCAGCCAAGAGGACTTGAGGAACCAAGCAGACAAAAAGAGAAAGCCTCCCCTTGCAGAGGAACACAATAAGTGATTTGTTTAATTGGTGCAGAAGAGTGGCTATACCAGAACTGAGATCAGAGTTGGATCTGTTGGGGCTTAGGGTTCATTTTGTGCGAATATGAGGTGGGGGAAAGAAGAACATGGAATGTTATGTACAGTGAGTCATAAAAGCATGGGGCAGGAAGAGTCACAGGGATACATAAAAAGACCAAATATACACAAAAAAGAACACCCTTATCTCCCTTAAGCTAAGGTTTGAGAATTGCTGTACCAGAGCTGCTGAGATCTTTCAGTGAAATTCCAGTATGAACTGAAAAGGTCACTTGTTCCTAGGAACCTGCCTGAACACAGCAGCTTAGCTCACCAAGGTCATCTAACACCTAAATCCTAGTTGATGAAAAAAACAAGAGAAAACAACACAAGGTATTAATTACTTCTAAGGTCGAATGAATTGACTGAAGAATGGTGTGATGGCTACAAATCTGTATTTCAAGGACCCCAAACACCTACCTGTATATGCCAGAATAGATTTTTGCATTACACAATAAACCATTAAATGTTTCAATGGTGTATAGTGGCTGGTAGATGAAGGTGAGTATCTTACTTATACTGGCAAAAATAATGATTAATACGTCAATACAGATAGACAACTACATGCAGACATAAGAAAAACACTTAAGTCCCTTTCCACTGAAGAAGAGATGGGGTTGAGAATATCTTCAAACACAGGAGCAGAATGTTTTCTGAATCAGCAGCATCCTCTATTGGCAAGCACGGCACTCTGGTCTTGCTAGCTCAGATAAGCCACCAAAAGCAGGTTCCATTTATGAAAGCACAAAGTCAAAAGCAGCAAGTACGAAATTCTGGCATTAATTTTAGCAGCAATCTATTTTGCTAATTCTGCTTTTTCCATAAATTGCTAATCAGTACTTTACAACTACTGTTCTTCAGAGCAATGCATCTTTTTATTCCACCTTAGTTCTTTCTAACAGAGTCTATGGGAACATATATTCCCTGTACCTCCTGGCACCCTTTCACAAATGTAGAGAGCACTAAACCACTCAGATTCCCCTCCAATTTCCCAAAATTTGACTCACTCTCCCTGCATGACCTCTGATGCCAAATGCCAGCACCAGAAATCAAGCTTTCTGATAACAGTTAAGTATAGGCATTACTCCAAGAACATTTTAGTGGAAAATTTAGTGGAAAGTTTTCCCTAGACAAGTTATTAACCTCAGGGCAAGAAATTATGAAAGCTCTACACCAACAGGGAAAAAAAGAGATCTCTGCATCATAACTCTTTAACTTCCTGCAGAGACTACTGTTGTAGATTTCTGTTCTTGAATTATTTACAAAACTCTTTATCCTTCTCCAACAAACATTTCACTAAGGCATATCAAGCAGCATATCCAGCATGAAGTACCCTCAGGCCTTGTATAAAAGAACTCCTGAGAAGTAACAGAATATTAATAAGGAAGTTCCATGGAATTCCACTTCTTCAAATCCACAAAGGTAAAGAAAGCTGCTGGCCAAAAGAAATAACTTCATAAAGCACATAGTTTTGTCTGTAGCAAAACAAAGTCATCAATGCGCAGGGTAGACATGCTCTTTTATTTACAGTCTCATAGAAAAGCATGTCATACCTGTAATCCCAAAAAGTAGTGCTAGAAAAATCAGTATGTTACAACTGTGATGCTCTAGGTGCACTACACTTCAAGCAGAATAAAAAGTAAAAAACATTGCTGAGAAACAATAGCAACATTAAGCAAATCATAAGAGCTGTACTGATGAATCACTCTTCCAAAGAGAGGAGCAGAATATATCATCCTGAGTTTGGGGAAGAGAATAAACCAAATTTTATAGTCTAAACTAGCACGATGCCCCAGCATAAATTCTAGGAATTCTCTCATTAAACATGTCTGCCCAGGTTGCTGACAACAACTAAAGCATAAATGAACAAGTAAATGAAGAATATTATTTCTTGGACTACACACAACCACCATAAATATCTAATGTGTATTAAAACAGCAATGTGTAAAATTACTATGTGTTTAAATTTGCTGCATTTTTGATCCAAAAGGTGAAAAGAAAAAAGTCTTGAACAAATACTGCAATATATCATAAGAAAAAAGGTTTGTGTCTTTGTGTAAACAGAAGTGTATTGTTAAACATCCTATACATTAATTTACTGGAATTATCTACTGTTATGCAGTACAGCATATTAAAATTACATCTTAAGTGACTGTGACACAGCACTTCCTCCCCACAGCCTAGCTGGGCTAGAAATGTGTATTTTGGTTGGTGTGTTTAGGGTGGTAGGAGGGCTTTTTTCATGTGTTGGAGGTGGTGGAGGTGTTTATTTAAAACATTGAAAACAGGTCTTGGTGTAACACAAGAACCCTGATAACAGGAGTGTATTCTTAGGCTGTGTGGAGGAATTGCTATCACAAACCCTGGGACAAGCAGAGTGCTACAAATATTCAGACAGATAGCTATGAGTCAAAAACCAAAACTGACACTGACTTTGTATCCTCTGCATTTAAAATATAATAGGTTTGATGCTATCATATTGATTGTTTTATCTTTAGCAAGCCTTTTCTTGAGAGACTAGTAATCATGATGCATGAACCAGGGTGAACAGAGTCAGACTGCTATTCAATGTTCTAAGTGTTTTAACAGTAATGGTTATTCCTCTTAAATTACATGATACCAAAGTAGAGCAAACTCATATAAACTAAAATCTATTTTCATCTAAAAAAGCATCAAAGCCCCTACCTTCCCCCCAAAAAACAACCACCTGCCCATATGAACAATTATGCAAACAGAATAGCAATGGAAATTCATCAAAGACTTACTGCAGTCACGTCCAAGTACTACCTCACCAATTTTCTAAATATTTAGCAACAGCTCATCTGACAAAAGATAGTCCTTCCCAACTTACTGATCCACATTCATACTCAAAACTTACCAGGTTTTCTCTTTCAATTCTTTGCTGCTCTTTTTGCCTGTTGAGGGCACTGTGGTACAATCTAGGAGACAGTACAGATGTCTTCTTCAACGTGGTACTTCTTCTTGGCTTTGCAGACTGTCTGGACAGTTCTTTTAGCAACCTTTGGTTTTCCCGATCGATCTGTCTTACTTCTTCATTTGTGAAAGAATAATTTTTCCTTATTCCTTTAGATGGCTGATCAATGGTTAGCTTTTGTTCTTTTTTCTCTAGCTGTAAGAAAGCTTTAAAATAGCAAACAGTGAAAAAAAAATATGCAGATTAGAAAACACAGTTTCACTACTGAAATAAGTTACAGAACCAAGTATTAAACCATAAATTAATAGAGGTCTGCATATAGAAAAAGATTTCAACTTGATTCCAAAGTTACTCTAGAGTATCTGCCTCAGCTGAAAGGTGGAATAGAAATGATGTTTCAGATAGAAAACTGACACTGGGGATGCATAACTCAGAGGCACAAAGTGCACTCCCTGAAGTGATTTTGTTGATCCTTTGCTCCTGAAGCAATCCTACATCATGCCAGTGCAGGAAATGAAAAGAGAATTATAAAAATTAAATTTAATGGATAGAAATGAGTGAGCACATGTAAGAGAAGAAAAATTATTGGGGCCTGGCAATTTAAAACAGCAAACAAACGAAAATTAAACCATGCTATAAAGTTTCAAGGCAAAGAATGCACACTTAAAAACACACAGCAAGTCAGACTTGTACAACTGCAAGAGAAGATAACTGGAAAAACTTCACTCTTAGCCAGAGACAGCTATATTTACTATAGTTCCACTGGAGCTTCGCTGCTGACCTATTTCTAAGCCTTTGCTATCTAAAGCTCTGCAGTACATCTTCCGGCAACCGCTTTAAGACCTATGCTGTTATGTATTACCCCATCAAACCACTGCATTACCAATACACAGACTTTTCATTTTTCTTCTTTTCCTTAGCCCCTCCTAAGACTTTTCAATATATTACACTTCTTCAGTGCCTTATCCACACCTTTTATCACCTCACCACAAAGACAGCCTTTTCCACTTGTGTCAGGCAGAAAGAGATTCCAGGAACAGGTACAGGAATGGCAGTACCACATTAGATTAAACAGATTTTTGGAGCTGAGACACCAACAAGGAAACCTTATTCAAGCCATTTCCCATTTTCCTCCAGTATCACAGTGCCTTTAGAAGACACCCCCGAGTCTAACCCCTAAAAGCTCCACACAAGCAAAACAAGTATCCAAAGAAGAAACAAAAAAATCCAACCAGGCATGCAGTAACATTTCCTCAGCAAACATTTCCACATTAGCAACCTGTTGGCAAGGGATGTCTGAGTCAGCCTATAATAGCTTAAAAACTTCAAAGAATCATGAGTGTTTTCTTATTTCAAAACAAAATGAAATCTTTCTTGCAGTATCTCAACCGAGTTTATTTCAGAATTGATTTTATTTCAGAAATTTAGGAACAGTATCCAAAAAGCAAAACACTTCATGAATTTCAACGTCCCTCTGGAAATTAGTAAGCTTGCTCCATCAGTATGCTAGTGAATACAGGCACAAACTGCCCCTAGTCAGCTCTAACTGTGAGGTTCCCCACATTCGGAAATACTGCTTTCATTTGTCAAGAGAAGATGCAAATCACCGCAAAACCAAGACACAAGGCAAACTAGCACAGACCAAGTGTGCCAACCAACAGGTTAATAAAGCATAAATGTCTTGAAAACCTTCTTTACAGTTTAGTATGTTATTCCTAAGGGAAAACTAGTAGAGCCATTGATGCCATTGGAGGAAACAGACCTGGAATAAGACTCATCTGGATAAGCCTACAAGGTACAAAAAGAAATTTAAAGAAAATAGCTAGAACCACACAATTCATACAACAACATCAAGCTGCAGCATAATTCTCAGTAGAAAATAATTAAATATATCTTTATGGGAACATGCAAAGCCAGCACTGCAGAACACAAGTGGAAGAAAGTAATCTGAATGACCACCTGAAGAAGACAAAATGTTACATAATGCATAATTGTATTATTACGAAGCTATGAAAGGTAATTTTACCTTTTGCCTTATATCCATAGCATCTCATGGTTAAAGAAGACTGCACATGACACACAAGAGTGGAAATCAGGTTGTGGCGCAGAACAGCTGCTGAACCCAAGTCCTGACCTAGCTTTGTGGCACTGATGTTATTGGTGATGAAGTCCCTTACAAGACACACTTAAGCTTCTGAATAACTGTCAATTACAGCAGAATTTACAGCACCTCTTTTGTTTCTGTGAAAGGTGTGAACTAATCAAATTCAATTTAAAGCAATGATATTCTGGATGAAGACATTTTGAATTAGAAATACAGGTTTCATGTCTTCAGTGGTATGTGACTTTTAATTCTTTGTAAGATACAAGATGGCTATACTTTGGCACAGACTCTATATGCTTATGATGCAATTGTGAACTATAACCAGTTAAGAGATTAAAAATGCTTCAAGGTAATTACTTATTTGCTGACTTGCTCAGTTTTGGGTAAACCCCTGTCAGGTGTGATGAAAAAAATAAAACCAGAGCAGGAACATGGTACAAAAACCTCTCCCCTTCCCCCCATTACTGCTGGGCAGTAAATGCTTTTAGAAATGATGATTCAAGTACCCTGCAGTGATAGCTACATACAGGGCTCAACAAGCACTGCATTACTTTGTCCCTCAGATCTCCAGGGGGCAATGGTCTACAACTTCTGTAGCATTAAACACCACAGTATTTTACCAGAAACCAGCTCTCAGGCAATTAGTGTGACTACATATCTACATACATATCCATGCACTGGTCTCCTGGGTACTACTTCTTATACATATGTGAATAAAGCATGACAAAATTTTATGAATTTACTCTCACCTGCTAGTTACATTGACCTCCTTCAGTCACATCCCCCCAATACACAGACTTTTTCTTTTTCATTTTTCTTCTTTTCCTTAGCCCCTCCTTTTCAATATATTACACTTCTTCAGTGCCTTATCCACACCTTTTGTCACCTCACCACAAAGATAGCCTTTTCCACTTGTGTCAGGCAGAAAGAGATTCCAGCTCACTTTTTTCAGTGTGCTGTTTGTTCTTAGACTCATAAATACTTATTATTTTTAGTGTAGAAACTGACTTTTCTATGGCTAACAGCTTACTCACAACTGTTAAGGTTAACAGCTTGGTAACAGTCATAACTGAATTTACCACAACTCAAAAGCAATATATTAATACTAATAATATTAATATACTAATACTATTAGTATATATTAGTTAGTATATATATAAAGTTAGTATATATTAATATACTAACACTATTAATACTAATTAATATTAATAGTGAAAGAATTAAGATAACCGCAAAGGTTCTGCTGTGCAGTTATTCAGTGAAGCCTGATCAGAGGAATGCCAAAAGCAAGTAATCCATTGATACATTGTTGAACTACAGAAGACTCATTAATTTTGCACCAGAAGTTCGGACCCAATACAATACATGCAGCAGGAAGTTTTTTCACGGGAATGGAGTAAAAAGCTAATCTAAAACTCTCCAGTTTCTCACTAATTTCTTCAGTACCTCAAACAATCTTTTTATTATCAGCCTTCCCTATGACCCAAGAACAACACTTGAAATTTCACAAATAGCGCTTTGCAGCAACAGTGCTGCAACACACCAAGGCATTGGATCAGGTAACACAGGAAAACTAGCTGGTTTGCTGGTCTTCAAGTTGGTAAATTAATAAGAGTTGTTTTTTACTTAGTTAAGATCTATATTAAGGAAGGATTTAAGCTGCAAACACTACTCCAAAGCAAACCATAACTTACAAAGGCTATCTATACATGATCTTTCCTAAACCACGGAAATGCAACATGGATTTTCTTAGGAACTGAGAGAAAGGAGAGTTTAAACTTTAGTAGAAAAAAAGACTAACAGTAGAAAAAAATTACTACCAGTAGAAAAGAAATGCATGCTGTGTCATTTTACTGAGAGTATCGCTAATACTACAGGCATAACTGCTTGTTCCTAACAAAACAAGCAAAAGGCAGGTGACATTCCTGAAATCACTACTCCTCAAATGATGCTCAAATATGTCACAGAAGCTATCTAGAAGGCAGTGAGCAAACACTTCTGCAGGTCTTTCTGAAGCAGAAGTGACACTCTTTCTGTAGTTCAGAAAGAGGCTTCTAACTCCTGAACCTCAAATCAGCAGTAATAGCTGCCACTACTTCCAGAGATACCTGTCTGAAAATCTGTCTAACCTGCCTCTGCAAAGCACCACTGTGATGACACAGCATCATATTCCTATTGTCCACACACTAACCATGACAGAATATTAGGTCATTTACAGCAGACATTTATGTCCAATATGCACTGAATGCATTTCACCATTCAACACCTGGTAACAACACTGCTTTCATGGCAAAGACAGTAGGTGTCTAAGGAAGGTTAGCACACACTCACAAAACCAGGGACAATCGACCACCAATAACCAAAACCCACATTATTCTTTAATCACAAGGCATAAGGGTTTGAATGGTTTACCTGACTATTTTTGCAGTGGCCACTGACAACATCAGATAACACTACAGTTTAAGGTTATGATTTAAGGTCCTAAAGAGTTTGTGAGTCTTGAAAAAATTAAGTATGATTTACCTATTGTATCCATACTCTATCAGTGGGTAGTAAGTAATTTAACTAAACCCCTACTTACTTTCATTGTCAGTCAGACCATAAATATAATTTGGGGGAGGTAATAAATAAGCAGCAGCATTTGCATAACAACTTCACAGTGTGCAGTCTACTTCTCATTTACTGGTAAGCAGGAGAAGAAAATCCCTGGTATTCACAGGATTTCTAAGAAAGCTGGTTTCCATGGAGAGATACCTGACTTTTTTTTTTAAGCAATAAACAAGCTTTTTATTGCTTTCAATTTCTAAGCATTGAAATGACCTTACCAGAATGAGAAAGGCCAAACCTTATAAAAAATAAAAAATATAATTATCAAGTCAACTGCATTAGGATGGGATGATACAGTTGTCCTAATGGGATTAAAGCTAAAATCAAAATCATGCATGTTTCAGTGTATCTGTTGCAATTCCAGTACAAATTGCTTCAATGTTTACACTTGCCTTATGTTTTGTTTTATACTCTCCACTACCTCATCTGTAACACATCTGAAAAATACTAAAGGAGTAAATCAATTACAGTTCTTCTCCAATGTCTAGTAGTTTCAACCTTAAACTATTCTCTGTGGTTTCTCTGAACAAATACTCCTTAGAACATCCATGATTTCATGCCACAGAGCTCTTTAAAAGGGATTTTGAAGAATTCATGATTCAGTGTTTTTTTAAGAAAGAAGTGTAAGGAAAGAAGGGTAAGCACAGCAGATTTATTCAAGGAGGAAAAAAGACTTTCGCTCAAGGAGATTTTCGGTCCTAAGAAAACCAGGCCTAGGAAAAATCCAGTGTGGGAGAAAATTCTTTCCCATGAAAGGTACTACCTATTTTTTGCCTGTTTCGAGAAGTTAATTCCCCTTTTGCAAGAAGAGGTGACAATTCTCACACTTGTTGAAGGCCTCTGGAGAGAGAAAGAAACCATAAAGCACAGAGATTATTTCTTTGAAGTTGTGCACATGCAAAACGTGTTGTTATAAAGGCACCAGATGCAAAAGGTGTTGTTATAAAGGCACCTGAACGTTTTGCCTGCTGCACAATTTTTAGCAGTGTATTTAGGGTTTTGAGCTGCAGAATAAACTTTTCCTTAACAGCTTAGCTGTGGTTTGGTCATCTGGGTTTACCTGTGTGCATATTACTTCTTACAAGGAGAATGTCCTTCTCAGGTATAAATTTTCCCTACTCAAACATGCTTAAATTGGACTGCTAGTTATCTAGATGTCATGAGAAAGACAACAGATATTTTGCAGGTGCTGAACTTCCCCCCCCCCAATTACACTTTTTCTCCTGGATGTTGGAAAAGTTTAAATCTCTTCAGAACCTTACAGATTTTCAATCTGTTTTCAAACTCTAAATATAAGAATAAGCTGATAATCGCTCTTCTACCTCAACACAAGTTTCTAGATCTATGAAAACAAAGCATATACATACACATGCACACACAGAGGTAGTTTAAACTCTGAAAACGCAAACTAAATGAAACTCAATAGAAAAGCTACATGTATTTAGTTCAACTTTACAGTTTGGATATGTATATATTTCAGTGTCTACTTTAAATTTAGATACTGTTTAACAGGTATTCTACAAATATATTAGGTCAGCATGAATGAGCACACAGAAAACATACCCCTAGCACAACAAAATTTCAGTTATCCAAAACACTTTCTATTTCCTGAGTGACAAATCACAGCAAAAAAACAAAAGTGAAAGCAATTGCTACATGTTCAGTTGAAGCTGCTATTTAACTTTCTACAATAGATTTTATTCAGAAACACAGATCTTTTACTTTCATAATAATGATATTTATATCACAGTACTCTTCACATGGGGAGATCTGACTATTTTAAAAATCTAAGGCACAGAAGAGGCAAAAAGATTTATTGTCATAGAGGTCAGTGAGAGCTTCAAGGATAGAACCGGTCTTAGCCTGTGGCCAATTGCCCTAGTTACCCCACCACACCATCTCCTCAAGTTAATAATAGCTAATACCATGGATTTACAGACTAATTCTCACAGACACTTCAGTAAAATAAGCAGGTATCAACCCCATTTTACAGAGAAGAAAACATGAAGTGCTAAATTCTTTAGCACTGTATGTACCTTGGGCAATCCCATTGTATTGATATCAAACAAATTCAAATAGAGATACACAGCAATTTTAGCAGACAACTCTATTCTGAACTACAGAAATTGAGAGACTTGTCTAAAGACAGAGAGCAAGCACAGCTACAGCTGTGTTATTTGTGAGATTTTACCTTCTCAGAATAGCATAATTGAAAATCTGGCTTCTATCAAAGACAAGCATGGCTTTACGAGTTGTAAAGGCATGATAAATCTTTTTTTATCTACATAACCTTTTTTGAAACTCCTTAAAAATTAATAATTTTCAATATGAACAAAAATATGTATCAAGGGAACATAACTGCAACATTTTCTAAATGCTTCAAATTCATTTTGCTTGAAGATACATAAACTACCTTGCTGCCTATTAACCAGATTCTTGTTCTAGTCTGAAACTTGTTCTTTGAACAGATTTCTTTCCTTTCTTCGTTCTTGCAATTTTATTTTTTTTTAATACAAGAGATTCTATTCTTCCCAAATGTATGCACTGGTAATGTGAATAATTGTACAAAACAAATTACTGCATGCCCCCTAGAAACAACACAGTAACAGATCACACGGAAATTTTGCAAGTTTTTGGGGACCTTGGGAAATTAAACTTACATAACTGCTGCAAATGCTTACGTCCGTCAAATATTACAAGAATATTTGACAAAAATTTTAAACAAAACGCTTTCATTATTCTTCATTATAGATTACTGGTAGAATATTACACTTTAAAACCAAATCATGATCATTTAAATATTCTTTCACGCACTCAGGTCTGGGCTTACAGTGTTCTCCTTTCAAGCAATGTCTATGCAGTTCTGATAATGCAGACTGGGGGGTCGGGGCAAAATGATTTGCGGTTTATTTCCTAATAAGTACAAAAAAAAATCTGGAAGAAATAACTCAGAATAAAATTAGCTCCTATTTCCCAGACTAGTTACTTTGCACCATTAATAATCCTTCCCCATTTAAACTTCAAAATGCCCAAACTAATTAAGTTATGTTGTGCTTGCTGATTTAGAGAGGCGCTTGGGAGTAATATACATGTTAATCAGGAACATTAGCTGCCAAACTACATGAATTCTACTTCTCATTACTCTATTATTGTTATTTGGAATTGGTTTTCAGTTTTGAGGAAAAACTTCCTCCCCTCAAGACTCATGTCTTGAGATTCATGTCTGAGAACACCTACTCTGAGCTATAATATCCATTTGTTTTAGGGATGAGATGAATCCTTCTATAATCACCAGTTATTAAAAAGCTTCTTGCTAACAGGAAACAAACAAAGATGTGGGACATCATAATTCCAATTGCCTAGAAACAACTCTTCTGACATCATGTTTTGGCAACCAGTTGGAGTATTTTCTAGTATGAAAGACTGGCTGAAGCACAAGGACTGTCAAAAATGAGAACAAGTTCTTCCTTTCTTGATGACTAGTGTTGCTCTTACCATCAGAAAAATTTCCATACAAGTAAAATCCTCATTTTTACTCACAGGAAAGTTAAATCATGCATACAATACATTTTGAATCCTTATTCACTAGAAGCTCGGTTTGGCAAGGTCCAAAGTGCAGAAAACAACAAATGCAGTTTTAGCCATCCGGGCTTGCTTCAGTACAGCAAACGTGATTTGAAATGTACCAGCCTCCAACTGTAAGGGGCTTTCCTCACCTGAGATCAGCAGATTTCTTGAGCCAAGCCTCTTTTATTCTACAGATTTTACTACTGAAAACTCTGGGCCATAAGAAGAAATGCAAAAGAACCGCGCAGACCTTAAAATATGCACATGAGATGATACAGTGCATTCTCACCTCATACAAAGAAGGTTTGCACAGAATGCAGGGAAAGAGCTTCCAAGTTCTCTCTTTGACTTCATTATTAAGATTTATTAAGTCTGTTGGCCAGGAGTAACCTCTTGAATTTCAGTAAACATTATCTGCTATTCTTCTTTTAAAATACCTTTACTCAACCTATGTATTCTAGAAAGTATACTTAGCTCAGAAAAGGAATTTCAAATACTTCTGTCTCATTATCAAAAAGGAACTAAAAGTTTAAATATATGAACACTGTTTATCTTGCACCAAAATGTTGGACTCTCAATTTTGGAGGTTGATAATCCATCATTTCAACAGAATAGTTGGTGTTTTAATTTAGATAGTAAATTGTGGCATGGTCCAGTACAGCTTGAAATGCACGTGCAGTTTTATTATTCAGTTTGTTAATCGATTAAATTTTTTTTAGAAATTCACTCCATCTGTATATCTTACTTCTAGGTGTATGCAAACCAACACATGCTCATACATATGCTTCTTTTTACTACTGTAGAATTAGTACCATTACATAGAGGAGAATTAAAATAATTAAAAATTATATCAACACCACTCAAACACCAATTGGTTTTAAAAACACGTGGCACATTAAAACCTCATTCTCTTCTACTAGAACTCAGCTGTTCTCAACAACATACAGATGATGTACTTTGAAAAAAAATTTAAAAGTCACCTTTCAAAAGCTGATTCAGATCCATGGCATCATGCAAGACTTTTCGGCTATATCTGCGATCAAACTCGGAATCTACTGAAAAAAAACCAGAGATATGAGATTGGATTTCTCAGCCCCCTATGTTTTGCAAATTTTGTGTTGTACTTAAATTCTCAAAATTACCATATAATTCTTGGTTCACATTTTCCTGTCTCTTTACTTTTAGTTTCTTATCATTTGATGCTACAAGTTCAAAAGACTGGATAGGACTGATGTCTGGAGTTGACAGAGGTGTTACGTCAGTCACTGTGTCTTCAGACTCCTCCAAGTCCTCACCAAGCTTTGGTTTGCCCTCTGCTAATTTCATTGCTGACTCGAATTTCTGTTTTGGAGACAAAAGAGCATTTCTACACACATTCTTCTTTGGGGAAAAACGAGATGAATCTGATAAACAGCTATCAGAATCTGTATCAGAACAATCTGTATCTGAGCTTGAGGATGAGGAGGAGGACGAGGAGGAAGAAGAAGAGGAGGTGGAACTGATATTAGTATATTTTTTGCTAGCCTTTTTTATGTTGTTTGGTTGCTTAGTTGACTTTGGTCTGACTCTCTGTTTTTTGCCATCATCACTACTATCTTCTTCATCTGTGTAATAATCTTCTTCACCTTCTTTAATGATCTTGGGGATTCCAGCAGGAATGTTCTCCTGTGTTCCTCTGTTTGCTGCAGGTGTCACTCCAGATGCACCTGCATTCTCCACAACTGGAGAAACTGATAGAGATGAAGCATCTCCAAGACGATCTGTGCTATTTTCTGGGGACTGATGCTTTTGCAAATCTATCTGCTTTTCTTCACTTTCCTCCTTACCACACTTTGCATCCTTTGAATTAGAAACTGAATCGGTGCCTGCAAGAGCTGCCTTTGTACTTTCTTTCTCTATACATTCACCATTTTCTTCAGCTTTCTTTTTCTCTTCTTCAAAATCACTGTCAAAGAAAGCATGATCCACTTCACTATCTGATATATCTTCAAAACGGTCCATACTGAAATACGAAGTGCTACCTGCAATCATCAGAAAACATTTCCAAAGATTAGTGTAAAAACAGATCCAAGGACACTTTTAGTATAATAGTTTTGTTCTTCATTCTTTTAGCTGTAGTAATTTATAATTCTGCAATTAATTATGTTGTTACAGACAATTCCATAATGAGTTTAGTAAAGAAATTTAGTGCCACCTTATTGCACACAGCTTATGTTAGACCAAAAAGTTTCAGTTTAAGCAAACAAAACCCATCACAATTTCAAAACTATTACTTCAAAGCAAATTAGTCAAACATGGTTAGAGGCTAAAAAGTCTTAACTATTAAAAGCAAGAAACTGAAGTGTCTTATTTTGTCCCTTTAAGCTAGAGCCAATTTAAGCTAGAGCCACAGATGAGCTATATTCGTTTGAATTTTGTATTAAAACCCATGTTTGTATATGGTGGTCACTATCTTGGCTGACACAGCCATTCAAACTGCAGACTTTCAGCAGCTAAAAGTAGGAGCAACTACAATTTACATCAAAAGATCAATGGTTCTGTAGGTTAAATTGTGATAGATGTATGGTGTGTCAGTGATCATGTTTTAGTTTGGATAAGGAGCCTGCTTTTTTTGACAGTCCTCTGAAACTCACACTCCACACTACAGTGACAAAACTTATTCTTTCAGATGAATCTAGGCTTTAAAAAGTGTGCTCCAGGCGTGAAGCCAATGCATTTAAACCAGTAGTCACTCTTCAGTCCATGGGACCAGATTATGGCTAGCCCACATACATATTACTGTGGATATCAGGACCTCAGTGCTAACCACTATGCTCCACAAACCTGCTCCTATTGGGTCATATTTGTTGCAGAATTATATGGTGCTTGAACCTATGCATCTGGCAGAAGGCTAAGAAAGTTTCCACTTATAAGTAGTATATATACAGAGTTAAAATAAAAAAACCAAACGCCCCACAACCAAACAAAATTAGCCAGTATCAAAGACTAAGGGTCCCATCTTGCCAGCAGCACCATGCTCCTAGTCTTTACAATAGATTTTACATAATTTTGTAAGTTGCAATCAATAAATACATAACATTCTTTCAACCCAAGGAAACCAAACACAAAGACAGTGGAAGCAACTATACAAGACTGGAGAACCAGCATATTTCACAAGAGGAACGGTCTCCTTTAAAACACATATAATTTGTTGCCATGGCAAACAAAGGTGAAAAAAGAAATTTCCAAGAAAGATTCTGGCTAAAAATTACTTCAAAATGCAGAATTTTTTAAAGTCTGTGTCACTCAGATATCTTGCCCCTTCTCAAATAATACTGTTTTAGAGGAACTAGGAACATGCACCCCAAATACAAAAAGCACAACATAAACCTTAAAAACAGGTGGTCCATATTGTCCTGTGGTTTTAAGACTCATGAATCCAAAGAACTGAAAAGAGACTTAATACGGTTAGATGTTGTATATGCTGAAAACACAATTAAGGAATAGAAGCAGAGGTCAAATTTTGGTACCACGAAGATAACTCTCAAAGAATTGAGCTCCTCAAAAAGCAACAGAATAAAGGAGTAAAACACCTGGGAAAACAGACATCCAGCAAGTTAAAGTGTCCCACAAAAACAAGGGCTAGTAATCGTGAAACATCACCCTGCTGCTTATAGAATACTTCATCTGCCTCTTCATCCTGGCTATGAGTGGTCTGTAACAGACTCCCACCAGAATGTCAGCCTTGTTAGCCTTTCCCCCAGTTCTTACCCACAGGTACTCAACCTTGTCACTCAACAACAACAACATCATTATCCTTGACCTTTATACAGTCAAAACACTCCCTTAATGTAGAGGGTCACACCACCACTACTCCTTTCTTGCATATCCCTTCTGAATGCAAGAAAGAGCTTATAACCACCCATTGCAGTACTCCAGTCATGCAAGTCATCCCACCACATTTCCATGACGGTGACTTCCTCATCGCTTTCCTGCTGCTGGCTTTCAGCTCCTCCTGTTTGTTACCCATTCTGTCTGCTTTGGTGTACATGCACTTCAGCTGGGCTATAGATTTCACTCTCCATGTCAATTCTTGTGATACCTGGCTTCAGGCAGCTTGCCTAGTCTGCAATGCACACCTATCATGTGAATGCCTGAAAGTTTTCCTAGAGCAGCTTCCTAAAAGGATAGTGCATTTTAATATATAAAAAGATGCACAACAGAAGAAAAGAAGAAAGGCAATTTAGCAGGTTGGCCATGCCCAAGGAGCAGCAGCAGCATCACCAATCATTTCATTGCTACAGGCATCTTCCACTCTTCTGGCACTGGTCCCTAAGGATTTCAGCCTTCATGTTAATGGGAAACAGACACACCATGCTGGTCAATTTCTCTCACTGACAACCTTTCACAAACTAAAGTTTAATTCATTCTGTCATTTCCATTAAAAATAAACAAGAGGAAATAAACAAAGTTATTGTATTTTTTGATCCCATTCCACTCATGCATCTAGAGTATCTGTAACAGAGCTGGAATTCACTTAGACACAATACAGAAGAAGCAACTTTATAAAAAAAATAAACCATGCCTAAATGAATAAACTGGTTCCCTGTACACTCTCACTCACACCCATTTATATACAACACAGGGTAATTTTATTTCTGGGAGAAGTACAGAGTTCTGTTACACTGTCAATTTTTAAAATACAGAATCAACAAATGATACTCTAAAATCCCAAATAAACTTCCAATTACAATCAAATACTTACCATTAACTGCTATTTCAAATGACCACTGTATTTATTTACAAAACAATACATGCTTTTTGTGGCTTTCTGCCATGAAACCCTCTAACACAAGTATGATCAACTCAAATGAGCAGGCTCAGCATTCAAGCACACGTAGTGATCAATCTGCTTGTCTTTTAACCACTTCACTGTCATAGTTGAGGAAGAAAATGGTTCACATAGAGAGGAAAGTTGTTTCTTTCTCCGATCTCATAGCACACAAATTCCTAGAATGCAGAACATCACACTCCAAGTAAGTTGGTTTTTCTTTCCTATCTGGTAACATACAGATTCCTAGCATGCAGAACATCACACTGAGTTTGTACATTATGCATCCTCTAAAGGCCCTAAATGTTTTCAGGGCATTGTAAGATTTCGGTATTTGATAAAAGTGGAAAACAAGCCCTTTACACATGCTAGGCCTGAATCAGTAATGTCTAATGTTACCACGTACAAATAGTGCATCACCACAAAGGCTGTAACACAGCACAGCCATAGTGCACGCAAAATACGTCAACAGTACGTCAATACTAAGATACGTCAATAGTATGTTTCCAGGAACAAAAGGGAACAGACCTTAGTATATGTAAAGTATCAGGAGTAATATAATATTTTATTTAGCTCCAATAGGGCACCTTCTGATTTAGGGTTATTAATTTTGCTTTGTAAGTATAATTGATAATGAAAGAAGTAACCAAGCAGGCAAACTTTCCCCAGCCCAAACAATTAGTGCTTCCACAGACAGCATCTATCCTTTCAGCTGGAAACTTCTACCTCTTCAGAACAGTGACCCAATCTCCTGATCTTAGAGAGCAGAAACAAGTGTCTGAGAGCTAAGGGGTTGGAAGGTTAAAGTGTTTTAATTAAAAGATTTATACTACCGATGGCACATATTCTATATGACACTCCAAAATCCTCTAATTCTACATACTCATTATTTCCCCTCTGGGGATCCTGCCCCCTTAAACCTGCTTACCACTAAATCACCTCTTTGTAGGGTGAACTTGGGAGAGGCTGAAAATAGCGGATGAACCACACCCCCCCTCCTTCTCCCTCCCTTCCTCATTTTTGGCTGAGGCTTAAAAAACTCCCAGCAAACAAATAAAAAAGACAAAATGTCTAGACGAGAGCAATAAAAATGTTAAGATGAGAAAAGTCCTACTTCTGGGGGTTTGTGTAGTTTAAAAGAGGGGAAACAAGGGAAAACACAAGGCTTAAAATCTGTAAAGCAGACTAACCAAAAACTTAAGTTTGTTCTCAACAACCCCCTGCAGCGCTACAGGCTGGGTACTGAGTGCCTGGAGAGCAGCCAGTTGGAAAGGGATCTGGGGGTGCTGATTGACAGGAGGCTGAACATGAGCCAGCAGTGTGCCCAGGTGGCCAAGAAGGCCAATGGCATCCTGGCCTACATCAAGAACAGTGTGGCCAGCAGGAGCAGGGAAGTGATCCTTTCCCTGTACTCAGCACTGGTGAGGCCACATCTCAAGTACTGTGTTCAGTTCTGGGCCCCTCAGTTCAGGAAGGACACTGAGGTGCCGGAGCGGGTCCAGAGAAGAACAATGAGGCTGGTGAAAGGACTTGAGCACAAGTCCTATGAGGAGAGCCTGAGGGAGTTGAGATTGTTTAGTCTGGAGAAGAGGAGGCTCAGGGGTGACCTCATCACTGTCTACAACTACCTGAGAGGAGATTGTAGCCAGGTGGGGGTCAGTCTCTTCTCCCAAGCAATCAGCAGTAGGACAAGAGGGCACAGGCTTAAGCTCTGCCAGGGGAGGTTTAGGTTAGATGTTAGACAGAAGTTCTTTACAGAGAGAGTGGTCAGGCATTGGAATGGCCTGCCCAGAAAGGTGATGAATTCACCATCCCTGGGGGTTTTTAAGATGAGGCTGCATGTGGCACTGAGTGCCTTGATCTAGGAATCACAGTGGTAGTGGATCAAGGGTTGGACCTGATGATCTCTGAGGTCTCTTCCAACCCAGTTAATTCTATGAATTCTATGATTCTGTGATTCTCAGATATACTCAACAGTCATCAAGCTCAGCTAGCATAGCTGCTTCCAGCCATGTGACAAACCACTCATAGCCCTACCTACCTCCTCTTTAAAAAAAGTTTTCATATTTGCTAGTAAGAAACAACAAAGCATGCAAAGGAAGACATTTAGATCTTGGGAAACTACTTTCCTTGAGGGAAACCCCTATTGAATGAAACAACCTGCCTCTTTAGCAGTTACTCAGATTTTCCAAGCTGAGAGCACAACATCTGCTACAGCTGTCCTGCACACCATCAGTTCTCCAAACTTGGGTGCCAAGTTCCCCAAATCCACAATCCAAGCCATGATTAGTTCATAACCAATCCACAGAACACAGTCTTGTATATTTTTAACATAAAACCCCTTCAATGAGCTCATGATAAAACCTGGGATCTTATAATGTCACATCTTCCAAGTACTATTAGCTTTTATTCTTTTGTGGTTCACCTGCAAGAGAAATCTGGCTCTGTCCAATTACAGGTAACCATGTTGCTGCTGATTAACCACCCAGACATAACTATGTGAAGGTGAATCCCTTTGCTCAGATTACAACCTACATATAAGTATTTACTGATTAATGACAAACCTCTTGTTGATGGCTCATGAGACAGTAGCAGACTTGTGCCTGAACTAAGTAATCTGAACAGATCACAGAACCACATTTGTCCCTCACAGACCAGATCTCACAGAGCCTCATATCAGATTCAAGCTCAGATCATTGTTTCTAATACACCTGAAATGACTCATCTGGCTGATTCTCAACTGACTTTCTAATACTTTTCACTCTTTTTCTCTCTCTTAACTAGAGAAGAAGGAGGGAAGACTTGTTACTTCAAATCAGTGGGGTCAGTATACACAGCCATCGCTGCCCTTATTCCTCTGCTTTTCTTGGGGGGAGTGTGGGGGAGAGGGTCCCACTGTTTGCTTTGGTTTGCTTTTAGTCCTGGTTCTCTCTGCTGGACACAATGGAAGAATTTTCCCCTGTATGCTCTGAGATACAGTTTAGTAACTCCCAAACCTATGACAGATCAGCCCTCAGAACAGCAGTTCTGTCCCAGACAGAGGTAGGCTCACTGGAGATGCTCTAAAGTACTCTTGAGCCCTTTTAAAAGAATTGCAACAAAAAGTCCTGAGTCTCCTGGCTATTTCAAGTAAGAGTTCAGTTCAGCCAATGGGCACTAGAGAATCCTGGAACAGTCAATTGTCATCATTGGTTAGAGCAAATGAAAGCACATGAACACCAAAGAGCCCTAGGTGACTGCAGGACAAATGAATGTATGGAGTGGGGGAAGAGGGGAGGGAGAACAGAATTAAAAAAAATGGGGGGGGAAACAAGGAAAAAGAAAATAAGTTCCTCTTGAGCCACAAATAAGCCATTCCCCTACTGTGAAAAGCTGAAATAAATTACACTGAGAGGCATGTATCTGTAGCTCCAGGACTTCACTCATACAAACACACTAAATATTTGTTCTTCAGGTTCTTCAGCAAAGGTCACCTTGTGACCTTTTGAGCAGAAAGGCTGGGCCAGACAATACTGAGGTTAAATGATGGGAGTGATGATGCCCATCAGGCCTGTCTAAAGAGACCATGGCTACTCTCTCACTGCTGAGAATCCCAAAAATGACTGGCAAAGTCTCTAAACCCAGGGGGAAAAGAAGTAGCATACAATCAAAACCAAAAATAAAGACAATGAGTCATATGCTGGTTCACAAAAGTATCAGCATCTTCTGGAGGACTTCCTTCATAAGGCACTCCACCTCTACAAGCATAAGTGACACCACCCACATCAAAGTCTCATGAGCCTGCTGCCATATACAGTTTCTCACCACCTGGAAGAGTCCCACCTCCAGCTACCTCAGACACTAAAAGGCAAGATGCATTCACCTTGCCCAAAAGTGCCCCATAGCCACAGTCTTCCGACAACATAGAACAGGTACAAAAAGCCCAGAAAAGAATAGACTGTACCACCCGATATTGAAGGTGAAGAGCAAAGTAAAAAGCACTTTAGTTTTCCCACTCCTGATATACATGCACGTATCTATGAGGAGTATTTCTGCCCAACATCAAACTTTAAATTTTGGGACAACATGTATCCAACCAGACTATCCACAACTGAAGGGGGTGAGTCTGGCAGAGCAGTCCACAACTGCATGCAAGAAAAAGGAAAACAATTCCTCTTATTAAAGCAAAATTTCAACATATCTGCCACATAAAGTCTGGAGTGACATTTGCCACCATACTGGTGCATCACTCATGGGACTAACTGCAAGCGCTTTCCCTAAGATCCAAGCATACCACTCAATCATCAGACCCCTCAGGACCCACTAAGGCTGTTGTTGCAGTTGCTGGGAATCAGATATGTGAAACTACACAGAGCCATAAAACCTCTCTTTCACCACAGTTCAAAAGTAAATGAGAAACAACAATTCTTTCACCAATATCTGTGTGGTAACCTTCCCCCAGTCTCACCTTGTAAGTACTAGTTGTGACCAGTCTGTGCTCCTGCCTCATTCGCTGCACGCAGTAGAGATATGGCCCAGAAATGTTTAGAATCTACAGATCTGCCACTGTTGGGAAGCCAGACCTCAAAAATAAACCTGTAATACAGTTCAAGAGCATTGAAACTTTCATCCAAGAGCTGACTATCTCCACTGTTCACATGCCATCTACTTCATGGATTTTTCTACACTGGTCTCTGAGCCAGCCCTGAAATAGATGGCAGGACCACGAAAGAAGCAAGTACACCACTTCACAAACTATTGATGGAGTCCAGCAGTAGATAAATCAAAGATACTTTAGAACATCAGGCCATCCCTATCAAGTGGCACAACACCTGACCTGCCTCCCACAAGAGAGATGCTCACTGAAGTGTTTTCATGCTTCTAACGTTACGGATTCAGTATGCTTAGTGACCTGACTACACAAATAGGCATCATCACCATTTCCTTCAACATTTTGCATACATGTGCTTCCACACACATCAAACAGATGTGAGTTTCTGGAAGGATTTCCTTCATAAGGTCCTCCATCACAAGATTGCCTATTATCACAGTTTTAAACATACAGTTTTACAGATGTAACAATTACATTCTCCTCAGCCACTGAAAACAAAATGCAATTCTTAATTTTCAGTGGGAGGAACAAGCACTATCTGGTACAGATGGGCAGGGGGAAGTATAGAAATTCAGTCACTAAATCAGTATACAAAGAGCAGCTTCAACAAATATCACTCAGAAAGAGTCTAAATATATTTGTATCCTCAAAATGTGTGTATGGGGCAAATGAGGTAAAAGCGTCTTGAGATAATCTCTTGCATTATATTTTTGTAACTTGGTTCTTCAGATGAGATGATATCAAGTATGGAAAAGCAGATAAGATGCTGAAACATAGGGCTCTATTAAATTCAACATAATACAGGTTTCCTGGAGTTCCAGTGTTATTACAATGCAACACTTTAAGAATGACAAATACGCATACTTAAACATCCCTTGACATTGTTAGGTGGAAAAAATCTTAGTCAAGGAACATAGGTCATGTTTTAGACCATTACTGTCACCAGTCTTAGCCAAACATAACACCAAGAAGCAAAGAGTGAAACAGCTTTAAGAAACAGCTCTGGTGAAAGCAATAAGGTATAACCATCACAATAAGTTTGCCAATCTCCCAAGAATTTAGGGAGATACCTAGGTTCATCTAGGATCCAGCTCACTTTCAGACTCTTACATCAAAGCTTCAGGTACAATATTATGTCATTCAAAAGGACAGATTTCAAAAAGCTTGTAGATGCTCCTGTGCCCTATGTCAGACACAATCATATGCCACCTACCCTGCAAATTTTGCACTTTTATGTGTTCCTGGGTTGAGTCTTTAAAAGTACTGTCCAACTGCACTTTCAAAGCCTCAACAGGCTCTGCAGTCCTGATGGCCCTATAAGCCCATGTAAGTCTTATGAAGAAACACAAGACCCTCTGAATGCCCTACTAAACATTGGCAAGCATGAAACCAAAACAAAAATCCCAGTAGGTCATAAAAGTTTTAAGTTCAAAAAAAAAGAACAGAATGTCCCTAAATTACTTGTCCTTTTCTTTGGTTTCTAGTCTAAACCATTACAAATATTATCTAGGTTGAGAAAAATCAAAGGAACAACATATGCACTTCAGGGGAAAAAAACCCAAAACAAACCATGAAAAAGTGGTGGGAAAGCTTGAGGCATTTCAACAGCAGAGTCTAAAGCTCTGACAACTATATTTTTAAATGCCAGTTATTTCACAAAGCCATTCTTATGCTTACTTATTTTCTAGTAATTACAACTTCATTTTAGTGTTCAAATAACTCCTCTGAAGAATTTAACTTTGTGGAACTTTGTTCTCTCTCCACTGACAACTCCAGCAATCACTTTCTATCCAACAAAGAGAGATTAACTATTTTTTCATAGAGGCAAAAATGTGCATAATTTTTGGTGATAAAGGTGCTCTATATTGAGCACCTCACTACAGACAAAAGCAGGGATCCAAGACAAATTTAGCACTGCTATTTCTGTTACATTCATTCCATCCCATATTGTTGTCCTGGTGTTTTTACGAATGTTGCATAAGAATTTTAACCACACAAGCTATAAATACATACACGTCCAAATGCAAACACTAGACAATTTTTTAATGTATGTTTTTTAGTAAGAATGAACAAGCATAAGTATGTGCATACCGTAATTATACCAGTTTCTGAAAAATTGTTTAGCACAATTGTAAAGCAAAAACTTCAGCCAGGCATAAAGGTTATATGATTTTAAATTATGTTGTGCCATAAGACATGCTGAACTATATTTTAAAATGCCAATTTTCATAACATACTGTGAAAATTCCAGAAAAAAACCACTGAGTTTGACAAACACAATATACATTGCACTGTGTTGTACCATCTCCCTGAGCTGCTTTCAAATGTATTCGGTACTCTGCTCTGCTGCAGGGGCCCAGGTTTCACAGTTACCTCTTTAGTGATTGCCATACAAATCCACGGGCACCGAGAGATTTGGTGGCTGGTTATTTTTCCAAACTACAGTTCCACCTGGGGAACTGTTAGTGCAGAACTCTGCAGGGCAGGGGGAATCAAAAGAAAGTTAAAAGACTGTCGTGGAGACGTGACTCCCGCAATGATTTAATATGCTCGAGACAAGCTGTGTACAATGACCATTTCAGTTGACTTAAATGCCACTAATTAAACTCCTAATTAAACCCAACCAAAGCACTCCACTACTTCACCATCACTTCAACGTGTCCCTTCCAGTCCGGTAACTTTAAGAATGGTGCGCACGACACTGTAACTCACTACCAAAGCCGACGGCTACGACACCAAAGAGGGCCGGTGCCTCACAAGAGAATCTCTCATCTCTTTTCCAGTTCTCCCCGAGGAGCAAAGAGGGCAGGCACGGCACTGATGTAGGGCGTACCACACGTCTCAGGGCGGCACGACCAACTCTGGCAGCTCAACGCCAGTCCCAGCCCTGCAAAGACAGCGCGCACGACGCGCTCGGGGACACCTACGTGCGCATCGCTCAGGCAGGGACCCGAGTGGGAAGACGGCAAGATAAAAGGAAAATAATATATATATATGTATATGTATACTGGTTAAAAATAATATACATGTACCTACGAACAAAACACGTCTCCCACCTTGTTTCGGGAAAAAATTGCCGCAGACGGGGGAGGCACATGCCCGTCGTCCCCAACCGCCCCCAACCGCCCTCCCGGCACCTTCCGTGGGGAGGAGGCACCGCAGGCCCCACCGCCGGGCCGGCAGCTCCCGGAAAGAAGCAGCAGCAGTAGCCGCCGCCGTCTCGCCCCTCGCCCTCCCCTTGCTCCGGCTTTGTTGTGGTAACCGCGCAGGCAGCCGGGGCGGATACTCACAGGCACGGGAGGAGAGAGACAGGAGAGGAGGGCAATGCGAGCTGCGCACCCTTTCCACCGCCGCCTCTCTCCCGCTCGGCTCCTGCGCAGCCCCGCCCGCTGGGCGGGGACAGGCGGTGCCTGAGCAGGGCGGGGAGGGACCGGGGCGACGTGGACCTCAGGCACGGGGTGTCCGCAGAACCACAGAAACAATTTGGTTGGAATAGAGCTCTGAGATCATCGAGCCCAACCTATAACCGAGCACCACCTTGTCAACTAGACCATGGCACTAAGTGCCACGTCCAGACTTTTCTTAAACTCCTTCAGGGATGGTGACTCCACCACCTCCGTGGGTAGTGCATTCCAATGTCCAATCACCCTTTCTGTGAAGAAATTCTTCCTAATGTCCAACGTAAACCTCCCGTGACACAACTTAAGACTGTGCCCTCTCGTCTTGTCACTGGTTGCCTGGGAGAAGAGGCCAATCCCCACCCGGCTACAACTTCCTTTCAGCTAGTTGCAGAGAGCAATAAGGTCTCCCTAAGCCTTCTGCTCTCCAAGCTAAACAACTCCATTTCCTTCAGCTGCTCCTCATAAGACTTGTGCCAGACCCCTCATCAGCTTTGTTTCCCTGGACTTGCTTTGTTTCTCTGGACTTCCTCCCGCACCTCAATCTCCTTCCTGAATTGAGACGTGCAGAAATGGACACAGTACTTGAGGTGTGGCCTCTCCAGTGTCAAATACAGGAGAAGAATCACTTTCCTAGTCCCTCTGGCCACAATATTTCTGATACAGACACCAGCCCCTTCCCACCCTTCTCAGCTTCATGAGAATGGCGCAGAGAGCTGGGACTCTTGCTGAGGCCATGGGACCCCGAGCTGAGGTGATTGTGCCCCAAGTAGAGGTGATGGTCCCCAGGTTGTGGTGGTGTGGGTTCAGGCTGAAATGATGGGTCCACAGATTGAGGTAACAGTGCCTCAGGCTGACATGGTGTTGCTCCCAGCTGAGGTGATGGATCTGCATGCTGAGGTGATTGTGCCTCATGTTGAGGCCATGAGGCTGCATTGAGACAATGGTATATTGGGCAGAAGCAATGGGACCCCGAGGTGATAGTGCTCCTAGCTGAGGTGATGGCTCCCATATTGAGACAACAGGGCCAGCCCCAAGTAGAGCTGATAATGTCCCTAGTTGAGATGATTGTCCACAGAGTGTGGTAATGGGACTGCAGGTTGAGGTGACAGAATCACAGTTTGAGATAATGGTGCCCAAGGTTAAGGCAATGAGACCCAATGCTGAGATGATGGTTTTCCATGTTGGGGTAACAGTGGCCCATATTGACGTGATGGTGCTCCAGATTGAATGATGGTGCCACAGGTTGGGATGATGGCACTCCTGGTTGATGTGCTGGCAGCCTACATGGAGGGGATGGTGACCCAGGCTGAGCAGATGGTTCCCCAGGTTAAGGTGAGCCACCCGAAGGTGATGGTGACCCACGTTAAGACAACAGGACCACTGGTTGAGGTGATGGGCCCCTCATTATACATTAGAGTGCCAGGGCTGCAGCACTGGGCAACGTATCCTGAGGAAATGGAGAGGTGAAACTAATCTGAAGGGCTTCTAGGGACATGTGATCCAAATATTTGTGGCTGGATCTGGACCTTCCCCCAAGTGAACCTGATCTCAGCATCCTTGAATTTCAGTATAATTGTTGTAGAAACATAGACAGAACCTTCAGGCAGTCTCTTTACTTCTGCCACTGACTAGGTAAGTGATGATTACCTACTAGTGATCTGCCACTGGGAAGTGGACGTGTCCTATGTATGGATGGGAATGGTCCTAGCTCTTTCAAAGGGCTCAGTTGCAATAGCAGACCTTGGCATTTCTTTCATGACAGTAAAATTACTTTTTAACAAAGTGGGAAAGAATTATGTGAAAAGAAAGATTTACAGATTACTAATCCACATATTCAAAACTCAAAATTCAACCTTACTTTGGCCCTGTTGTTCATCATGAAATAGACTTAATGACACAATCATATTTTTTGCTGAGCGTATTGAATTTTTAGTTAAATCAGGGCTGTGCAGCCAAGTCAACTGTTGTGTGTATCGCTCTGTTTCACTTGGCACATGAACATACACACACACACACAGAGGCACATATGTACATGTGTGTATATATACACACATATTGTTAAATATATGTAGTAAATGTGTCAGAATACTATAAGAAAAGAAAGAAATCTCTTCATTTCTTTCTAAACCCTTTAGACAGTGTTTAATGAAGGTTCTGCAACTTATGTAGACTAAATTTTTATACTTGGTCATGTGTTTCATTCTTATTTTTCTGGCATCTGACTCAGTTTACTGTTGAAACATTCAATAATGACACTGCATCTAAAATCAATGGAAGCTGCATTTGGAAAACACTGTGCTACAAAATACTGAGCCTTTCCTGACCTTACCTTATGAGGTCTTGGGTACCTCACATAGGACACTAAATGAGTGCCTTTGTCCTTTTTTCCTATGTGTCAAGTTCCTGCCTGCAAATATGCAAAGTACAATACCACTGTGTCAAAAAGGTGTAGCAAAAGATAAAATCAGTTAATATTAATGTAACTTACATGTTTTGTACATTTAAGATACTGAGAAGTATAACATACTATCTCCATTTCTCTTGCTCTGTTAGCTAGGATTCCTAGCACTAACACTTCTAACAGTGTTAGTTATCCAGGTTTAAAAGTTCATGAGCCCTTGTGGGTTTTGTACCCAGAATCCTAGAAATTTCTATAAACTATTAATATAAATGTAACTGCAATGCAGCACCACAGAAGTTATTAAAAAAGCATGTAATTAATTCCAAGTTGTAAGTATGCTAAAAATATAAACCAAATACGCACTTTACATACCTTTTTTGCCTATAATGTAAATTTCCATTTTAATTGAGAAGTGGTAACTTGCTAATGTTTATAGCAATGGGATCTGAGCCAGAAGGGCTCACAAAACAGAAAGTAAATGTGAAAAAGCCTATAAGAAGGTATTCTTTTTAAGCTTACCCAAACATTTTAAAGGTGCAAATTTATTGAAGTGTAAAGTTTGCAGTACTGTGAAGCTGTAAGTTGAAAGATTGTCACTAAAGGCAGCTGTAAAATTGTGTTCAAATTAGTGGGGCTTTGTCTAGGGTATGTTATAAAGAGATATTATACTCCTGGCTCAAAGGAAGAAAGTGAAGATGCTGACTGTTCCCCCAAACCAGACGTAATTTCTGTTTTAAAACAAGATTATAATTGTCTTATCTTTGTAGGAAAGATATTTGCTCTAATGCTTGATTAAGGTAGAGTTTGAATCTCTTTTCGCGTAAACTGGTTCCATGACTGATTAAATAGCTACAGAAAAAGAATATAATAACCCCCAGTTCAGAAAATTGACCTCTGAAGTCCTTTTGTCTTGCACAGAAAAGTAATTTTTAAAGTACAAAGGGGGAATTTCAAATAACACAGAGGTAAACTTGAAAATTGCCATTAACTTCAGTGCAGCTAGGACGTCATCTAAAATATTACGAATTGTAGCTCAGGTTGAAAAGTCATAGAATCTTATTAAAAACAAAAAGAAAAAGAACCAAATCTTCTTCCAGCTCTATGGATACACACTTCAATTGATTTAGACATATCTAATTCAGGGTATGATGTGTAAATCCTAGCTAAAATTGGTGGGATTACTCACTCAGACAAGAACTGGTTTTGTGCATAAGCACTGCAGGGCTAAACTGTAATTGCAGGTAGGTTTGTTTTTTTCTGAATTTTCCTCTCCACTTCTGAGAATTAATACTGTAATAAGAAAATAATCTCTGTTTACACAGGACTAACAACATTACATGCTCTCCTTCAGGTTAATTTTAAAATTCAATTCCCTTAAGTAGCTTTGACAGAGGCCCTGGCAGTTTCCTGAATGCATTTGCAGTAGAAGGTCTCTGTCTGGTTCCTTGTGTGGATCTTTATTAAGATCCCAGAATAGACCTTGAACTCAGTCCAAAGCCCTGTATACTCTGAAATCTTTGATGGATAAAGTGTGTGCTGAGAGATGGATCTTTGCTTTCTGTTGTCTACCTGATGAGAATAAAATAACGTTATAGGAAACCTTCTGGCATGTTGAACCTTATCCAAAAGCTTTCAGACTCTGCAAGAATCTCTCTGTCGGTCTTAATGATCAGATGTATTGCAAGAACCCTGATCCCAAAGCCCTTCAGTGAAGCATCAGGATGTTTTGCCACAAGGTAATTTGCCTGGGAAGGGACTGCCATTGCAGTAGTACTTTCACTATTAGGATATGATGATTTTTACCTTCAACCAGATTAGAGATATTACTTAATCAATTTTGGACACTGTGAATGGTCTGAGCTAGTATTTAAAAGGATTTTGTGCAATTTAATATCCACTAAATAGAACTGTAATAAAATTATATTTAAGTCACTGTAAGGACTTTGGGTCAAAGTAAGGAGCAGTGTATCTTTTGATCAGCGACCAAGAGGTGAGTTAAGTCCCTTCATAACCACTTTGGGATTCTGAGAGGAAATACATTGCTATACAAACCTCTATTACAACACAAAGCAGGTATATATGGAGACAATTTTGTTTTGAGCCAGACCAGCCCATGACACATTGGCTAGTTAGGTGAGTTAGGTTAGAACTAGCTGAGAAAATATTGTGATGAAGTAAAACATTAGTTGTAACTCAGAATCCTAACTAGCTGCATGCCTCTTCTGTGCACATTTCCATTACAGTTCTGCACCATGAGCTGATACTCAACTTCCCTGTTACAAGTGCCATGCTTAGGCTGTAACTGAGTCTTTTGGACACCTGCACTATTCATGCTCAGCACCCTTGGCTTGCTTAGTATTGTAGAAGCACAGGGAAGTTTGGAATCTGGTGTTATAAACAGTGCTAGTTGCTCTCTTGAAGTTATATGCACATGTAACCATTCCCAAGATCTGAGCCTTGCTATTTGTTTCTTTTGTTTATCAGGCTAGCACAATTCATTTGACAGAAGCAACTATTTTACAGAGCACAAATAAATCTACTCCAACCTCTGCAACAATAGCTGTGTTTAAAAGGTAAGATTCAGGGCTATTTTGCATTTCACAAGTGATAGAGCAGTGGCAATCTGAAAACTGCTTACCGGAACATTTTTAACTGTACGCACTTCTACAGAGTTTACAGGTACCTGCTCTTAAAACAAAGCCCATGAGTAAATGCTTGTAAATCCTATTTTGCACAGTCTAGCTTCCTTAAGGAAAGCACTGCCCTTTACTCCTCCTCTGAAGAGATCAAGGCCTCCCACTTGGGCTGTGGTTGGTAGTTGCTATGAACCTGTGAATTCAAAGGAACTTTAACTGTGCCGTGCCTATCGTAAGGTGCACACATGTCCCGAGCACAGCCGAAATACAGCAAGGCTTATGCTGTTCCTGGAATTTGTTCTCAGAATCTGCCACAAGCAGCTGTAAAACATCAGACCAGTGGAAGGAGAATGATGACAGGTTTCCATTGGGGTAGTGAGGCTGGGCTTTGCAGAATCGCTGTTGTACCATTTTGATTGCTGTTCTATCAATTTTTTATTTCTGAAGTCCAGTTATATATGGTCTCCTTTGGCTGACGAGAGGAGTGCAGGCAGAGCGGTGCATACTGCACTCACTCAGGAGAGGATCCGGACCTCAGCGGCGTCCCAGGTCATAGCTTTGTCATGAGCTCTGGCCAGGCCTCGGTGCTGCGGTGTGATCACCCCGGGCCCCTCTGGGCCAAGCCGCCCCCTGTGTGCTGCCGCCTCTGTGGCGGAGAGGCGCCCAGTAGCATTCCGCGGTGCCCAGCTCCACACGGCAGCCAGCGGGGGTCCCCGCGGGAAGGCTCCTCGATTCGTCCGAGCGTTCCCGTTTCCTGGGCTGTGCGTGAGGCCGCCTCCAGCCTCAGCACGGCGGCGCCCCGCGGGACATACCACAGGACGCCGCAGAGCAGCTGGGCCCAGCTCAGCCGAGCCCGGTCGGGGGGCGGTGCTGCGAGCGCACATGTGCCCGGCCCGCCCACCCGGCCCCGCCCCCTCCCCGGCCGGACTGCGAGCGCCGCGGCGGGGCCTCCCCGGCTGCTGCCGCGGCCATCGGCTCCCACC
>VYXB01007645.1:416134-452624 GCA_013397135.1 Pachyramphus minor | reverse complement strand
GGTGGCGCGGCCCTCGCTCCGCCGCGGAGCGCCACGCCGCCCAAACCTGGTGTCCTGCTGTCCTCCCGCGCCCGCAGGAGCCTGCCCGCATTCTGCCCCTCGACAGGGCTTTAAACGGCAGAAGTTGTGCGGGAGGGTAGCACGGCAGAAATCTAGACTCTGCTCTGAGAGACACCTCCGGATTGCGGGAACGCTGGCATGGCAGTTCGCTTTAGGCTGTGACTCAAATCCTTTTCTGCTCCTCCAGTCGAAATGTCATTGGTAAAAGAGCGACTTGCTCAAAGAGGCAGCATAGCATTGGTTAAGTGCGTGCTCTGAAGTTGGGCAGCTTCAGATAATGTTATCATAGTGCCAGTGTGTACTCAAGTCATTGCAGAGCTCTGTGCAAAAGGGAAACAATTTTATTTTCTGTACATGCTCTCAAATGTTCTCATTGGTGAGCTCTTTGTAGCTCACTGCTTAGTGGTTTTTGGTTTCTTCTGAATGGGACTGGTAGCACAAAGTATTTGGAAACTTTTCTCCCATCCATGTCCCTGTTCCCCATCAAGTGATCCAGTGACTGGGAGCTGATCCTAGACAGGCCTGAAAAATTACTACTGGAAATGAGGATCTCCTGCAACTCCTGCTTTGCCATGGGTCAGGGATGTGGTGTTTAGTATCACAGCTTGTTACTCTGGTTGGGCGCCCTTGGTCCTTCACTGTTGAGTTTTAGGTGTGTTAGCATGTGAACAGCTGCCGCAGTAGACAGTACTGTGAAAGTGCTATTTCCATTCAGTAGTGTCACGCAGGATACCTGAGAACAATCTGAGAAGGAGAAGAGCATAATTCGTGCCATCTGGATGTACAGCCTAGCTGTTCTGGTAACCCAGTTTGTTACATTTAGTGCATTCTTCTTATCAGCAAATAAATAATGCTGTTACTTATGTATTTGTGGGGCTGCAGTTGGTGCAGCTGAATTTGCAGAAACCAGAGGGTGCTGTCAGGGCAGAGTTAGAAATCAGTTGCTGATATAGTTGTTGGTCTTTCTGTCTTTTCAATCAAATTGGCTAACAATCTGCAGTAGTGGTTTATTCCTTCATTCCTTGATCTGTGCAGAGAAAGAGCCTGTGTTTGGGAGGAACACACATTTCCAGACCTGCATTTAATGGAATCTGGCAGGAAATTGTCAGTAGGGATCATTTGGCCAGGGGTTGGTGACTTCAGTGAATAATACAACTTGCGAAGGTGCATTCATAATCTTTTTGTGGCTGTGTGACACTCATTTTCTCTACTTGGTAGACTTTTTAAAAAATCCTCTTTCCTTTGAAGACTCAGCATCATAGCTTTTTGAAGGAGCTAAGAATAAATAATGTGTATGAGCATTAACGTTGGAAAATGGGGAAGTGAGAAGATGTAATGCACGAAGTAAACAGGTGATAAGCAGAGGGTACCTGTTCTGTATGTAGTGTTATGGGTACAGGTAGGGATTGTTTGGCTGCTTTTTGTCATAGGAGTGCTATGGAGCAAATGTGTGTTAGGTGCATAAACACCTTCTAGTAAAGGACTATATGCTTTTGTATTGAACCACCTTACACCAAATGGAAAAAAAAATAAATGCATCAGTTGATCATCAAAACAACAATTCCTGTTGCTTTCAGATTTACAAGATTAAATGTTTCAGTGTTAATGCTGTAGCTCTAGTGACATTGGTACAGTTATTCTGAACATGTACATGTGTGTTAATTTACTTTTACATAGTACCAAAAAAATCTTTATGTAAACTTAGCAATTGAAATATCACTGCTGCCACAATGAGGAGAAACTTTTCAGATTCATGAACAGCCAAATAATAAAAATCGGTTTAATTTGGGAACCCAGGATTTGAAGAAAAGAAAAAAAGATTATTGTTCTTTCTCTCCCCTTTTGTGAAAAATGTAATACATAGGCCTAGCGAACAGCAGTGAAACTAGAACTGTCCAGAGACAAATATAGTCACTTCAGTTACTATACCATCTGCACCTTCTCTTTGTGGTATGTTACAGTGCCTTTGTCTTGATGTTCTCCTCTTGTGTCCATCCATTGGATTTGTAGATGTAAACAGTGCAGACCCAATGTTGCTTTGTTAGTCTAATCTGTTGTGTTTGAATTTATTATAGCTCTGTGGTATGTGTTTGTTGTTTCAGAAGGGAATTGAAATCTGGCATTTAAAATTCACTGCTAAAGCAGCAGTACCTGCTGCAACCCTTTTCCCAGAATTGTCTTTTTGCCCTTTCTCTGATTCAGTTAAATTTTTTCTTTCCTCCCTCTTTGCACTGTTCTCAGAATTTAACCTGGCTGCATAAAAGGGATGGCCAAAAAACGAGTGAAGTATTTTTCTATTTAGAAGATATAATTCCAGGCATCTTAATTAGATTTTTCATGCTTTCAATTTACAGTTTTGTTGATTTCTTTCTGATACAGAGATGGCTTCAGGACTGCAAAGCTTCTTGACAGGCTTTTTCTGAAAACAATTTTGTATATGTGTAGCAAATTTCCTAATTGGGTCTTTACCTCCAGGATAGGGAAGAACTCTCTGTTGGCCTAATAATTAGGAAGAAGCTAAAAAAATAGAAGTTATTATGACTGGCATCTTGCTTTGCATGTGTTTTATATATGAACTCTAGGCAGATAGGTTTACTTTTCATTCCTCGACTAATTTTCACATTGGGGTTAACAAATGAGGAAACATGAAATATTCAGTAATAAATATTTACTCTAGTGGGAGTCAGACTCAGCTCTTGGAAAATGAGTGGGAGTATTCTTGATCAACTTCAAAGGGACTTGGATTGATTCCTTATCCTGTGCTGAAATAAGGGAGGCTTGTTGTACCTTCTCAGTTACTATATGTGAGTTCAGTGCTGTGGATTTTCTTGGACAGGTTCATGCAAGTGAGTAACTTGGGTGAAGAAGTGTTGTGTTGTAGCTTCAGATTTTGTAAGAGCAAGGTGAATGCCTTTTCTTCATTTTGCTTAAACTTGCTACCAGAAAAACAATCTTTTTGAAAGTGAAGCTGTGCTTTGTCCTAAATATTGTTTGTGTAACATCTTTGGGACTTGAAAGGTAAAGACCTCCTGCTAAAGTTAGGTATCTCAGCAAGAACATTTGAAATCTGATGAGAACTGCAAAGCAAGCTGTGTGATTTATATCCCTATGAAAAGGTGTGCTTTCAATGTAGTTTTTCTGTGTGGGACATCTCTGTTTACAAAGTATGTCTGGGCAGTCTCCTGTTCCATGTTTCATTGGTAAGAGAGGTGTACAGAAAAGTCATAAGTGTTTTACTTACTACTTTAAGTACTTGCAGGCATTAATAATATTGGTAAATAGTTTCTATTGATATTGAAATAGTGGGAATTGAACAATTCCTTGACATTTTTGTCAGATATATTTCAGCATCTCTCAGGAGCTGTTGTAGGACCAGATTGTTTGTGATGGAGGAGAACAGCAAAATGCTAGACAGCAAAAAGGCATGATGACTCCACTGTACTTTTAGTAAAAGCATCTGTCTCAAAGGGCATTTTTAATTCTCAAGTGTCGGTGGACTTACTCATAGCAAAGGTAGCCCTGGTTAGAACATGTGTCACATTTTTAAATGCAAGGTTGCTCCCAGCATTCCTTTTAATTTGTGTGTTTGTAGAGGAGATGGCTTTGACTCATGTGAAGAAGCATGTTAACCAAGTGAGTGGGAAGGGAAAGGAAAAGACTTTTTCCCACATTTCCAGTATGAGTTGTTTCTCTGCCAAGAAAAACCTGGCAGGACAGAGTTTTCTTTTATGCATATTGTTTTGACTCAGATTCAAAGCAAAAGCTCTGAGTAATAAAGGAGTAGGTTATCAACTTCATTTAAATAATGCTAAATCCAAGGATTATTTATTAGATTTTAATGCTGCATTTTAAATTCAGATTAGATAAATTATATTCTGTATAGAGAGTGATCCATCTAATCTGTCTGCAGCACTAACAGAACAGTAATAAATACGTTTTTTTTCCAGTGAAAAGGTACACTAATTCTAATGCCCTGGTTTTAGTTTCCTACAATTAAGAGTTGTCAATGATTTTGAGTATTCCTTTAAAACTCTGCTCCTGACATATTTGGTCACTCTTGTTCACTAGCGTTTAATAGTTCTTAATTTTCAGAAGTAGTTTACTCTTGCATTCTATTCCTGAGGGAGACATACGTGATTGTGCTTTAGGTTCCTTAACACTTGTTCCATCCTTGAATGTGAATTTTTTTGTGAATCTGGCATTAACAGGAGGGCATGGATAAATTTTTTCTCATTGGATCAGGTAACCAGTGAAATATCTGGATCCTGGAACATAGTATAGTTTTTTTATTTAAGCCATAGAAGGATGGGCAGTAAGATTACGAGAAATGGTCTGAGTGATTTTAATGGGATGGCAGCTTAGCCTAGGTTGAGTATCTGCCATGGTATCCAAGCTGAGTGTTCTGTTCTTTGTGAGGAACACAAGGGAAGCAGAGGAAAAGGACACACAGTGTTTTATTTTCCTTCACTGTTGGACTTTTGCCGTGAGAAGAAGCTTGCAAAGGTAAACTTGCAGGAGCCTCAGCAGCTGTGGGAAGTGGAAGGTTTGTCATCTGTGGGCCTCAATTTCAAGTGGGATGCAAAGCAGTTCTCAGTGTGGTAAGCAGTTTGGAGGAACTATGTGAGAGAAGAGAAACTTCTTAACTCCTTTCAGTTTTGATCTTTACACCTTAGTAAGTCTTCAAAAGTATTTATGCATTTTTCTCAAACCCAAGTCAAGTCTGTTCTATGGTCTGTCTTGTTCTCTGGCCCAACAGGCAATATTTAGTGATCTGATATTGCAGGATTTTTGTGATACCTGGCAGAAGTAATAGTCTCTGCTGGCTACTCTTTTGTCAGGCTAGTTTTAGATCCTTTTGGTCTTGGAACCAAATATTCTGATCTCTATAAATTGTTTCTGGGTTGAAAGGAGAAAATATATTTAATTTTGGTAATTATGAGAGTCTCATACTTCTGTTCTTAGTTCTGTCTCTTTTAAAGGCAGGTCAACACTCAGCCTTTGATGATTTCGGTTAGTTTACTACTAGGAAAGTCCTGGAATTAAAATAATGAAAAAGTATTGTAGCATTTTCTACCAATTTCATGAATATTTTAAAATGTTAAGAAGATGTTGCATGAATTGCAAATATGCACTTATAGTTTAGCAGAGGCCTGTAGTTTATTTTTAGGGATCTGTGGAATATCTGTTAGGGTTTGGGATTTATGAACTTTTTCAGAATTGAAGCTTTGTCTGGCCTGCATACACTGATTACTTTCAGGCATAACTTTGAAGTGATAACTTTATTTTCACAGGAGACTGACCTTGGGAAATTAAGGTTTTTCAGACACAGTCTCTCACTTGTTTGTCCCATAACTCCCTGGTGGTGAGCAGACTTATTTTTCCAACCAACCTTTTATTCATCATGTATATTTAAAGATTTCTTGTCTTGTCATGCAGTCTTTTCTGATTCCTTTCATTGTATACTGTGTCACCTTCAGCTCGCCATTGTATTGTGCTTGATGTTTAATTTTCTCAACTTTAGATTGACATTTCATATTTTTCTGTGAATCAGGCTGTTTTTACCTTTGCAGGGACTGCGTCTCACTTGAACAGTGTTTTATGACTGAAAACATAACTAGGGAGTTAGTTAATGTCTCCTGTTAATGAATCCATGCTGAGTCAGTAGGGGCAGGTGGTGGGCTTGTTGAGATCTTGCTATCCAAGTCTCTTGTAGGGGAGTCTTAAAGGTGGATGCAAAACCCCTGTAATAAGGTCAAGAGTGAAAGCATCCTGCATTCAAGGTAGTTTTGGCATTGAAAATCCTTCACACGTGCATCAGAAATAGTCTGAAAATAAAATCTGATCAAGTTCCTTCTTACTGCTGAGTCTTAGTTCCTTGTTCTTTGTAGAGATGAGCAGCAAAATTTATGCAAGGAAAGAGCCAGTTATGTAGGACACTGTATCTTTTCCCAAGCTGTTACTTTGTTAAATGGTTAAAAAAAATTAATTATGTAGTCATGAGGGGAACAAGTTTGTATTGTGTCCATGGGAGGTTTTTGTGACCAGTCATTCTGTACCATTTTTTCCCCTATGCAATATGCACAGTGAAAGAGAACAAGTTAATGTTAATAAAATTAATGATGCTCTATTGCAAAGACAGAACACCCTACCTCTGTACAGTGAAAAGTCAAATGGAGGGAGAGTATAGCAATAGACAACATAGGAGTTTCTTTCTGATTGTCAGCAGAGACTCTGGAGCTCAGTCAGGAGTCTGTGCAGGTTTTTCTGGCTTGACAGCAATTCAGTTTTCATGCCATATGGCTCTTTTGGCCTTGAAGTATAGACCATAGGTTCTTGTTGTCTTTTACAGAGGAGTAGAGTGTGGGAATGTTCAGTAGACTGGGGCTATGTATGTACCCTGAGAATTCATGTTGAACTTTATTTTGATGGGAATATTAAAGATCCCAGCACAGAATAATGATGTATTTTTTGCTGAGCAGAAGTTTGAATGCTAACTTACCAATTATTTCTTAGCTGTACTGATAAGAATGAAAGTGGTACCTGAGAAATGTTTAATTTTCCTATTCTTATCTGTCTGGTATTATATGAAATCTCAGATGAAGAGAGTTCTGCTCTAATTATAAAGTTTTCACACTGCTACAGTTTTACCAGTTTTGAACACAGTACAGTTAAGATAGAACATCCCCATCTAACCACAATCTTCATGTTCCAGAAGCTACTATGTTAGTGGAAATACATTGCAATGATATCATAACATGATAATTGAGATAATGATGCTTAAGATAATAGTATTAATATGCTTTAAGTGTGTTGATTTTTAAATTGGTAGTTATGGTATCCCTTAATATATGTAGATTAATGCTTAATGTGACACATACATACTTGCCTTGTAATCTTAAATAGAACTGTAAGTATTAATTAAAAATATTGTCTTGTGAATAGAAAATTTTTTTTTGCATCATAAGTTGAAGTAGTATTTACTACTCTAAGAACATGTCTATCCACATCAGTTAAAGACTAATTTATGGAGAGTTCAATGAAGTATTGTTTGAAGCTGTGACTCTCTGTCATCAAGGTCCAGTCTGATGTTAATGTATGTTTTATAAAGATAAGAAGAAAATTAATAGGGCAGCAGGGGGTGGAGCAAGTAGCTCTGGGTAAATGGAGGGTCATGTATGCTGAATTAGATGCAGTCTTTGCCTTTTATATCAGTGGTTAGACTGAGAGTCTCATGCACAATGCCCATTTGTACTGTGGGATCTGTCCTGAGCTCTGTTCTAGTTTTGTTGTAATTGAGTTAATGTAATAGAAATAACTGTACATTTTTCTCTGCTTCTTGCCTTAATTCCATGGCAGAGTAAGGCTGCATGTAGGAGCTGCCTGGCTTTCCACTGCTATGTTTTAAACATTGCATTTGATGACCAGGTGTTCCAGACGGATTTCTTGATAGTGGAAGGTACTCATGTGTTCTCTGTGCTTTGCCATTTATTGAGTGTAGTTGTTGAAATATCTTCTTAATTCTTTATTATGTAACATTTATTGTTTTCCTCAGAACTAATTTTAAATTACTTAAATAGTTTAAACATTGACATTATGATATTACTTTAATTTTTGCATTTGTAGGAAACTGAACCTAAGACAAAATTTCAGGATTAATGCCAGCCTTGGTGTTTTTGGCTTTTTTTTTTCTTGGCCCATTGAGACTGTTGTTTTCTGCATCTTAAATTATTCTCAAAAGTATCAAACAATGAATGTTATTCAGAAGTCTACAGGAAATGCACACATCCTTCTTTCAGCCTGTAAACAAAGTCAAGACTGGGGAAAACTTGTACTGCTCCAGGAAATAGGCCTCCATGTTTGTTAGCAACCTCACTGTTAGCATGTATCAAATGTGCTCCACCCCTACTCCTGCAAGTCCTTTTGTTAAATGTTGTTTAAGTTTCAGCCAGGTTTTTGCCATTCTTCAACAATGAAGTCTATAGAGTAGAGCCCAAATTTAAAAAAAAAAAATTGTTTTTTTGAGTCTGTGATAATGCAAGGCAGAACTTAGAAGAACATGCCAGATTTTAATCAGTATAAAAGAGCATCTAAGCTAGACCTTTGACTGTGTTAAATACATTTACAAACACCTTTGGCTCAGTCAGGGTTATGTCAACTACTTCATGAAATCTAGTACTGTTTTCCTTTAGATGAGTGACATGAAGAAAAATGTGAAAACATTCACATCTAGGCTTTCTAGCTGAACCTGTTCTCTGCATATGCCCTCCATCTGACTTGAGGCAGGGGTGGGAAAAAAGTCTTCCAGTGAAATCTGTTGGATTTTTCATTTTCTCAGCTGTTAGGGCTGAGTTTGGACTACAAATTTTCTGGAATCCTTCTGTTATCACAGATGTTGGTTATCTGTGTTACCAGGTTGTTACTGTTTTTTTAAGGTGTTGGTTGCCATATATATTATCTAACTCAGGGATGCCTGCTTATTTAATAAATTCATAATTATTATTGCCACAGAAACAGAACTTTTTGAAACCAAATCTAAACTAACAAGACTTAAGACTTAGTTCTGCTAAATGCAAGTTGATAAAATGGGAAGGAAAAGTTAGTTTGAAAAGCTGTTTTAGACAAGGCAACTTAATGTCTGATGCGTTATCAGTCACGAAATTAAATTCACAGTTCTCTGAAGGACCATCAGGGATCATGATACGTTCAGGTTGGAAGAAATGTCTGGAGGGCACCTAGTCCACCCTCTCACTCAGAATGAGTCCAATTGGGTAATGTTGCTTAGGGTTTTCTCCTGTGGAGAAGAATGGAGAGATGGAGACACTACAGCCTCAGCACACCCATTCTGATACTTGACAAGCCTCATGATAAAAATAGTTTTGCCTTGTGATAGGAATTTCCTGTGTTGCAATGTTTCCTAATGTCCTGTGCATCTGCCAGAAGACTCTGGCTCCCTCTTCTCTATACCCTCTCATTCAGCAATTGGAGTCAACAGTAAGGTCTTCCTGAACTGTTTTTTTTTTTCTTAACCCTGAACTAACCCAACCAATATCATAGTGTAATGGTTGGACTCGATCTTATAGGTCTTCTCCAATCTAAACAGTTCTCTGATCATTCCAATGTATTTGAACATTCCTGTTCATTCAAATATTAGATTTTCCTTTTTTCTTGAAAATTAGTTTTTTAATGAAGTTGAAACCTTGTTTTAAACAAAGGGTTTTTTTTTTTGTTCTGTGCTTTTCTCTTCAGCAGTTCATGACTGTATGTAATACCTGTATGAGTATGGAAAAGTTCTCGGAAAGTCTGATAATACTATGCATCTTCCTTTGCCCTTCATTAATTACATTTGTGCAGCAGCAAAATCACCAGTGCTAGTTGTGGTATTCACTTTTTACCTGTTACGTTCTTTTTGATCATGTCTTGAACAACTTTTTAAAATTAATAGTCTGTGCCTTTTAGAAGTCAAATGTATGAACCATAAAGGACACTTTCAATGGAATGTGTTTTTGTAAGCTGAGATGTGGGTTTGTATTTTGGTATTTAAGAGGCGGCATTTTGCTGAGGCAATAGTAGTCTGCTTTATTCTTAAAACGAGTGTTCAAGCTTGAAGCATAAAATGATCAGTTCCTGCTTTGTGGAAATGTGTAGATGGGATGATAGTGTAGTGATATGGAGCACGCTGCTTGCAACCCTAGATCCCCCCTAAAAGGCTTCTTTTTTTTTAGCTTGTATTTAAACTAGTTTTGAAAGGAGTAATTTGACAAGTGTTGCATTGGAGCACTTACTGATGCTTTAGGCTGTAAAAAAACCACTCTGCAACATATGTACAAATGAGAACTGTTGATGCCCAAGTTAGCTGTTTGAGGTGACCGACCTCTATGCAGGTGTGACCCATTTTAGCAGAAGGATTAGCTTGTGGGATACCCAAGCTGGCACAAATGCTAAGGAAGATAGAGTGTGTTGAGCACAGAACTTCAGTCTGAATTGTGGCCTCATGTTTGGGAGCTCTTTCTTCACAGAAGAACCTGAGTGAGTTTGCTTAATTGGACTTTCTGAATCCCTTCCCGCTCCCCTAATGTATTTGGGGTGTTTAATGTCCCTGTGAGTCTGTCTCTTCTCTTTTTAAATTGGATATGTGATTTCCTGCTGCAAATAAAGCAGAAAAATCCTGAAGTAATTGTGTGACTGGCATTAAGACAACTTTGTATTGAGGAAGTGTGACAACACTAGCAGCTAGAGGTTGTGTCTGGGAGCCTTACAAATACTGTTAGGTGTTCTTACAAAGAGTGAAAATACTTTTTGCAGCTTTTAGGTCAGTATGGCTTCAGCTTTTACCAGAGTTGTGTTCTGGTAAAAAGGGGCTTTAAAATCTCTTGTGGTTCACTAAATACTCTGTTCTTACTCCTCTTTAACTATAGTTTTGGTAGTAAGGAGGGACTGCAAATGGAGGCAAGTGTGCTGATAGTGTTGCCAAGGAGGGAAGAAATCAGGTGAAAGACCACAGTTATAGTCTCAGAATGGTAATTGGAAGAAGTCTAGGGAGTATTGCTGCACTCACTCAAAAGCTGGAACAAATCAACTGTGGGCAGAAGGAGGGCACTCAAGGCCTGGAAAGTATCCATCATAATTCTGTGTGTCAAATGTGAGTGAGCCTGAAAAGCTTTGTTTTGCTGTAGTGCGTAGACTTCTTTATTTGGGTCCCATTAGATGAGCTTTGTTCTGCAATGGAGAAAAACATATTTATGAAAATACACTGAGAGTTAGCCTGCAAATTGGCTAAAATAATGGTGTATTACCTTTAAGAACAATAAGCAGTATTTGTACTTAAAGTTTTTACTGCTTTCTTATTGTCTGTTTGGTGAATGTTGGAGAGATGGAGATGTTTCTGAAGTGTTATCTCCTTACCAAAAAGAATCTGGGCTCCCATCAAGGGGAGTGAAATAAGCTGGGTGACAGTGGGGACCATTTATATTTGTTTCAAATTACACTCCTTTCTATATAAATACATCATGAATCACTTCTCTTTGTCTACACTCTGAAAAATGTTTCTCCATCTGCCCACCTGTTTGGACACGCTAAGAGGGAATAATCCAATACAGACAGATGTTTGTCTAGGACAGCAACTTAAAATGTAGTAGCCATAAGTATCTTTGAAGGAAGAAGCCCACCAAAATTAGTGTGGGAGATCTAAAGGCTTCTCTTTGATTTAAAAGTAGTTTATGAGGCTAGATGAAGTCTATTGTCACAGTAGGCTATGAAGATGTTATATTTGCTGTGAAAATACTGAATGGAGGAGTTCCAGCTGTTCTGTTACATGCATGTCCTATTCTTAGTACATCGAATTCCAACTAAATACATCTCCCTTCTACCAAAAAACCTTATTAAGATAATTTGGCAATTTGTACAGTGTATGATACACAACAATGAGTGTTAATATGGGCTTAATGAACTATGTATAATAACCTCAGAGAGAATTGACACTCCTCCATGTTAACTGCACGGGGTGACAAATAAAGACCAAATGATACAGTACTATTGCCTTGAATTCCACTTTTATTGCTTCGAAAAGTTTTGGTTTATTCTTTCCTCTTGTGATGAATGTTATATTTGAATTTCAGAGTAATTGGTCTGGAAGCTCCCACGATTCAATCCAATCAAGGAGAGTGGTTATTTCTCACAATATGGATAAAGCACTGAAAGAAGGTGAGTCTTGGTCAAAGGTGCATTGAAGTCTGAATATCTCTTATCATCTTAGCAAACCATAACTGCACAGTATTCCAGATTTTAGAATCTCTGTGATAGAATATAAAAATGCAAGGTCTCAGTCCTCGCAGGAGGTCCACTGTAGTAAGTAATATGACAATGTTTTGGCAATTCAGCAGATATCTTGTAATTGTAGTGTCTAGGGGTTTTTTTGTTTGTTTGGTTTTGTTTGTTTTTGTTTTGTTGTTTTTGTTTGTTTTGATTTTTTTTGTTTTGTTCTGTTTGTTTTGGTTTTTTAACAGAAATATGTTAAAATACAGTCCTTAATACTTGTGCACAAAGCAAGGGGGGGTTACCTTTGAAATGTTCCTGATTGGGTTTCCCTGAACTGATAAATCCTGTAAACTCTTGCAGAGTCTTCCTGTTTTGTGCAATTCTTGCCATAAAAAAGTGAATTTAGAACGAGCATTTGGATTTTTGGCTGATACAGTCTATCAGCCTTTTGTAAATATTTTATCTAATTTTGAATACTTTTTTCTTCAAGATTTCTTTGCAGCACTTTTTCTTATTTTTTTCATAAATGGAGAGTATATTTGAAAATTATAATTGCTTTAAACAGGTTGGTTGTCTTACAAAACCTGGGATATGTTATGTTTTTAAAGTTATTTTTATGAATAGCTGCTAGCAGGATAGGTAGATAAAATATAAAATTAGAACACTTTACCTACCCATGTCATGTTTTTGTGGAGGTGAACTATTATAACATAATCATAATCTATTTTTAGGAAGCATTTTCATCTGGAATCAGACTAGAGGATTCCTGATCATGTGAAAAGGATAGTAGAGTCTAAACATTACATGTAGAAACAAGCAGAGGCAAGTTATTTGTGGTATTCTTTCACATGTGTATTTTACGTTTTGGGTAACCTGCCTCGGAATTTGAAATGAAGCCTTGATGTAATCACAGAATTGGAGGCTGTGGGGTTATTTGGAGACAGACAACAGCTATTGTGGAATATAGAGGGAAGGACAGTTGTATTACCCTTCCCTGCAGTTACTTGCATGTAGGATGAACTCGTGTCTGTGAAAATATGGGTGCTGTCTTCATCTTAGGTGTTTATCCTGCAGATCGTTCAGTTGGTTGTGTGAGGCCATCCCTACTCAGTGAGGCTGAAAGTTAATAATATGTAAGTGATTCACTCTTCAGAGCTGAGTGTCTTCTGTTATGACAGCTCACTTGCCTTTCTGCTATTTTTTTTTCAAAATAGCTTTTACCCTCCAGTCCCACTCTGAATTTTGGAGAGCAAACTTGTCAGATTTCGTTGTATTTCTCCCAGGCCTAAGTGATGAAGCCAACTTCTCTGTTATGCGGTTTGACAAAGATGAGACTGTACTTCTCACTCTACCATACAAGACTTAAGCAAGCATTTTCAGTTTGGAAGGTGATTGAGTCAGCTTAAGTTAGAGATACTGAATGAATCCCAAAAGCAATACTTTAATTTTTTATTAGAGTAAAATGATCAGTCTGTCTGAAAATAGACGAGACTTCTTGCCCTGTGACAGTTTTTGGAAATTTGTAGTTGTCTCGATGTGAATGTTTTTTGGTGTGGTTTGTTTAGTTGTTTGTTGTTTGGGTTTTTTTTAACAAGTTCATGGTTAAATAAAACTTTATTACCAGTGATATAAAAAATACCATCTGCTCTTCTGTTTTCAGTCTTGCACAAATCAGGATTAAAGTATTTATAAAGCCTAGGAATTTTTAACAACTTTTGCTGTCTTGATGTAACATACCGTTCAACAAAATGCTTTAAAATGCCTCATTCATTTAGCTAGGAGACTTTCAATTCTCATGGGGTTTTAATTGTGGGGAACAGTTCAGACTCCTACTGCAACTTCAGGTTTAGAGTAGGTGTTGTCAGATTATCACAACCAATGAGGTTTTGCTCTTTTTTTTTTTTTCTTTTTCTTTTGAATCAGATTTTACTTCTCTTTAGGTCATATTAGAGATGCATGGATAACAGTTTTGGAAGAGCCAGCATCATCTGATTGCTGTTGCTGGGTATGAAGAGAGACAGCCCTTTGGTTAATTCTGACTTCTTCCCATTTTTCACCATTGTGTAGTTAAGTTTGCCTGAAGTTTAATGTTAGTTACTAGGTGAGGGAAGGCTGTGAATTAGCCCTGCCACTGTGTAGTATGTTTTATGAAATCTAAGTGCTCAAAATCAGAACAAGTGTAATGTTATGAAGAGATTTTCCTTGTTGAATATGGTAGAAAGAAAAGGCCTTTTAGTTGTCAGCCCTGAGTCCCTTTTTCAGGTTGAGATACTTGAGTGGCTAACATTGAAATATGCTTGTCTAGAATTTTTCATGCTTTCTCTTGATAGATTGATTTGATTCTTGTCTGCCCTTCATTTATCTTACAAAAAGAAAAGATAACCCATTTCTACAAATACTTTTAGCCATTTAACACTACCTGTTTTCAGCCCATATCATGTGGTAGTGTGGTAATACATCTCCTAAGAGAGACTGTACTCAGTGAGACTTGTGCTGCTGTTGCACAGCATACTGTTTGGGCTAAGGCTGTAGCTGTCAGTAGATTTGTCTGCCTTGAGTGTAGTTGGTCTCCAGGGAACTGAACTTCATCCTCCATTTTTATTGCTCCACTTGTTGTGGTCTTTGTTATTCTTCACAGTCAGTCTTTGTCTCTACTGTTTTAGTAGCACCAAGAAAATTGGTCTTCATATCACTTAGCTGCTTTACTGGGTCATTTATGAGTAAGTAAAACAGTACAGGTCAAAGGACAAATCCCAGCAGAACTCCACTGGTGAAATTGTTCTGCTGTGAAAATTCCGTTGTGTTTCTTAGCTCTTAAAATATTTCATGCCAGAAAGCCATCTCTCCTTTCGTAGTGGTTTCATATCATTCAACCCTGTCTTGATGTCTTGAGGTGACCTCATTAGATTGTTCCTAAGGATCAGATCTTGCCTGTCTGTGTTGACCCCTCAGAAGAACTGTTAGGGATGTAAGGCAGTACTTCCCTTTAGAGAAGATTTTTCCTAGACTATCTCATTTCCCAACTTAGAATCCACATGTTGACATTTAGATAAAAATTTGCAGTAGCTTCTGCCACTCTGGGCTTTTTTTCCTCACAACTTTGAAAAAATTATTTTTTTGGGTCCAAAATGTCAGCAAGACAATTTGAATTTATCTCTGCACTGGGAGAGACACTGAGAAACACTGAGAGCTAAGAACTCTTCGCAAATGGTACATGTGGAAAACTATGTGGACAGAAACTTGTCTGATTTTTTTTTTTTTAATTTTATATGTTTCCTGGATCTTTTTAAGACTTTCTCTATTTTTTATATATTTGGAAATTTTTATTTTTTTTACCTTTCACATTCGTAAAAAAGATTAAAGACACAAATGTCAAGAAAATTGTAATAAAAATAAACCAAAGAATGTGGAATGGACTGTCAGGGTATGATTGCTTTTGCACAAGGCCTGTCCAGCTCTACACAGTGATAACATTTAGATTGTTAATGTGACCTTTTCATAGGGCTTGAATAATGCTGTAAAATACAAGCAAACCAAGAAATACTAGTGGTTTTCCAAACACAAACTTTAACAGGAGAACTGAAATCTTTAAATTACTATTGCTAGTGACTGGGCAGTGTCCCATATTAACCTTGCATCTCAGTTTTACAGATTGCAATGCTTGCTGCTCTAGAATCCAGTTTGGTAGCTATAACTTCTGTTGTTCACACAGTCACAGGAGAGTTTTGGATTTGACTATAAATTAATTGTTCTGGCCTGGTGCTTTCAGGAAAGGACATTCTTGTTGAAACTTGGAAGTCTGTGTTTGCATTTGAATAGGGAGAATATTTATGCTCTGTTTTTTAATATTGCTTTGAGAAAAAGAGTAGGTATTTAATCCTTGTTCTTCAGAGTCTGATGTTATTTTTAATTAAGTTGGGTAATGAATCTTAGCAGCATAAAAACTGTCTAGTGTGAAGTTTTGCAGATTTGAAGCCAGTCTGACCCAGTAACTCTTGTGGTGCCACTGAACCTCTGAATGAATGAGTATGGTGGAAGAGATAGCAGTTACTGTAGGACCTGAGTGGGAGTAGGAATGAAGGAAGGATCTAGATGGGTGTGCTCACTAAACCTCCAGACAAGCTTCTGGCTCTCTATTGCCAACACTTTTAGTTCACAGTATTTAAAAAGAGTGATTGAAGAGGCTCACGTGGGAATGACTTTCAATCACATCATAACAACTCGGGAACTAGTTTAGAAGATCCAGTAGAAGCTTCTGCAGTTTTGCAGCAGAGTTATGGTGGTCACTGCATTTGATAGTTATCAGAAGAAATTTGTTTCATGTTTGTAGTGGATGAGTTAGTCATAGTAAGTTATTGTCCTTAATGTGTTCTGCTTCTCTTTATCATTCCTTCCTTGTCTTCTGACCAGTTGTTTTCGATGTTTTAGAGAACGTGATGTATAAAAATAATGAGAATAGATGCATGAGCAGATCCCTCCTCTGAAGGAAGCAAGCTGCTCTCTATAAAATGCATACATTTGTTTTCTGTATTTCTTTAGAGTGTGGAAAAAGGCACCAGCTGCCTCAATGGGCGTGAAACTAAAGCAGCAACTGTGCACCATGACCAGGATGATACATATGGATGAGGCAGTGTCTTACTCAGTCTTAAACAGACTTCTGTTAGTGTCTGTGGCTGGTGTCCTTTTAAAGTATTATTTATTTATTTAAACAGTCCTAAAGTTGTCTCACTGCTTATTTGGACGTATATTCTGGGCTGTAAAGAGTCCTCAGTTTTGTAGTGAACAGCACTGTTGTGATGCAGGAAGGGGAACAAGGCTCAGAAATGACAAGGAAACTACAGAAAGCATGTAAAGGAAGAGAGTTATAAATGATAGGTGCAGGAAAATATGATTTAAAGTGGTGTAGTCCTTTCAAGGTGTTGAAAGTGTGTAAGTGGCAAGTGAACTATTTAATAGTTACATGGTTGGTTTTTGGTGATGATTGATGATCTTTGGTCTTTAGTTTGATATTGTCACTGTATTTTGTGGTTCTTTGATATTGATACACCTAGTTGGAGAACCAGTTGCCTTACTTTGTTTGAGCATGGGTATTCCCACTATAATTGATCTTGCTTCAGGTATTTCAGTTGGGGGTATAGCAAAGTTGCAGGAGTTGTACTCTGATATAACAATTCTAATTAGTTTGAATGTTGTATTTTCCTAGAGTACAGAGATGTGACATTGAATGTGACAGAAGTCATGAGTGGCTAAAATGAATCAAAAAATGTGCATTATGTACTGTGGTAGAAACTGAGTTCATTTTGGGGAGGAGTTGCTTAAAAACAGAGTTATAAATTAAGGATTGTTGGGAATAGATAATGTGTTCTGGAAGATAATAGAGTCTAAGGGATCAGGATATGAGTTTCAGTTTTGTATCTTGTACTCTTGCTTTGTAGAGTTCTGTTGAGTAGACATCTGTAGGAGCCACTACTCCATACATGGCTTGTCTTTTTAGGCATAAGATGCTGGAGAAATCTGCAACTTTGCAAAAGCTAGAGAGGGTGCCTCTGAAAAAAAAAAATCTGAAGAAGTCATTAATTGCCAGTGATGATGATGACAAATCCCACCATGCAGTGTGTTTTGAATGCGCTTGAGAAATTATTGGTCTCTTACAGGGTAGGTGAAAAGGAACAATTTGTGCTGTGATCAGCTTTCTATGGCATTTTGGATCTTGCAACAGAAGAAAGTAACTAAGCTATAAGAAAAAGGTGTCTGCAGAAGGACATGGGGATTACTGTGGAAAAATAGATACCTGAAAATGGGTATTGCAGTGGGAGACTTGAGATAAATAATGAAACTTCAGTTTTTAAAATGCTATTCTCAGTTGCTCTTTGGTGTATCGATGCTTATCAGAAGACCACTACTTTTTATAACTGCTTTTATCAGTTTTTAGTATTTGCAGGTGAAAGTTTTCAATGAAATATGATTTCTTCTATTTTAGGAAAGTAATGCAATTGGATATGTTTCAATATTGAAAGTTCCCATCCTGCAATATGGCTCTGCATATTTTTTCTCTCCTAGATCAGAAAAAAGAATAAATGCTTCAAACATTTTTTTTGTTTATTGAGCTGTAGGGTTTTTTTTCTGAATTATTAATTAAAAAACCTTGAAATGACTTAGCAAAAGGCTTTTAACTATATATTTCAGGAGTACTCATTGAAGTGACTTGGCTTCTTTCTTTATAAACCTGAGGAAGCGGATTTATGAAGCATTTGGCTAGAAACTTTTATCAATTCTAGCCGTTTCTTTTGAAATCTGTTTAACAAGGTAATATTGGATGAGATTTGATAGTTTTTCCTGAAAAGGCAGGCGAAAGTATTGAATTTCAGTTGTTGTTCTGTTAGTATGTTAATAGTTCACTGTCACAGTGTCAGGGAAATTTTAATAGTTCAGTAAACTGCCAAACAAACAACTTCTATCAAAGTGGAAAGTAAGAAATAGTGGAGCCTTATGATTGCTTTGCACTGCAGGCTTATGCTGACAAATGAGGTGTACTTTTGATATAAAAAGTCATGAAAACATCAAGATATCTGCTAAAGAAGTTGCTCAGATTATCAGGCATGGACTTTATTCCCGCCTTTTTATTATCCGTCTGGCAGATGCAAATTGACTCTTGCAACCCCAGCCTTTTCCTTATCTTGTAACTGCTAAACACAGTTCATGCGTGCTACCCAAATGCCTCCTGCTCCCTCTTATACCTCCAGGGACATCTGATCGTGTGAAACATCAGTAAAACTGGTGACACACAAACGTTGTCTAAAAGAAAAATCGTAATGGTAGCAGGTAGTGTTGCCATGAGATTTGAGATTACAGTAATCTTGGTTATTGCCTACAGATATGATTTGGAATGCTTCATCATTTTTGAATTTCATGTGGTCTCACTAATGTTGTTCTCTTTCAGCTTTTCTGATCCTATAATGTACTTTTCTGGTGTTGTTATACGTCTTTTGAGATCCAAGATTCTTACCACCTCCGCTTTTAACTGTGACCTTGGACTGGAGACTGTTGAAGGCTGGTTTCAGTCTGCAACAGATTAGCCACAGTCAGATTATATGATAGTTCATACAACCACATATAAAGTCACTGTTGAGAGACAGGTATTAGTCTGAGGTTTGTGTGTAGCTGGTAACCTGACTGTCTGAGCAAATCCACTTACAGGCTTTGCTTTGCAAAGTGACCTCTAGCAACCTGTTAGGTGCAGATTGCTGTAACCTCGCCAACCTTACTTTCTTTGGAAAGAATGTAAACCCCAAAAGTAGATATGAAGCCTATTACCCATCCAGTTTTTAAGGAGAAAGGTGGAGGATTATATTTTTCCTATCATGGTGTGCCTTCTCCTTTTGCAATTTTTGCTATTAATTGTTTTGTTTCTCCTTTCAGTGTTTGACTACAGCTATAGAGATTACATCCTTTCCTGGTATGGGCAACTCAGCAGAGATGAAGGGCAGCTGTACCAGCTGCTATCTGAAGACTTTTGGGAGATTGCCAAGCAGCTGCGACAGAGGCTGAGTCACATTGATGTAGTTAAAGTTGTCTGCAATGATGTAGTGAAAGCTTTACTCTCGCACTTCTGTGACCTTAAAGGAGCTAATGCCAGGTAAAAACAAAACCCTGCATTTCACTGGAATTTTCTGCTTTTCTCTTTGCTTTCAGATATGCTATATCAAAGTAGTGAAGAGTGTAATGCTTTTATAGAGAACTGATAAAGAAATTAGTTCAAGCTTATTACCAGTTTTAGAGATCAAGCAGGGCTTCAGGTCATCTGTGAGACTGTGCAAGGAAATGCTTGGCCTCCTTTTTCTCAGAATTTGGATTCACTGCTGTTTCTGTTTCATCCTTGAATCCTTTGCTCACAGTAGGAGGTGGGCTGTGTGAGCAGTTCCTGCAAAATAGTGTCACCCTGCAAGGGAAAGAAGGGGTGCTGTCAGAGCAGTCAACAGACAAGAAGATTGTTATTTGCACCTTTCCCAGAATAGCACCAAGGTTAATTCTGTTCAGCTTTCCATTTTTTCTAGCCCCAGGAAGCAAAGTCATGTGATTTCTCTAAGTGGCCTGTCCTGCAGTAGCAAGACTTTTCTGCTGGAAAAATGGTTGCCTGTATTTTCTGTCTCTGTGTAGGTTATCGTGCCAATTTAATGAATTTTCTCTACTTTATCCACTTGAAAAAATTGACTCTCCACTGAATACTAGAGTTGCATCCAAACTGTAATTGCAAATGGGAACTCTTAACCTACGCAGTTCCCACATCTGAACGCACAATTGATCTAATTGTGCATGGAATTCAGGCTTATGTCTGTGCTTACACAAGTTTAGTTATTTAAATTGAAATATGCTTTGGTCATTCAGATTTAGACTAAATAATTTATTCTGTGAAGTAGTTTTGCCTACAGTTAGATTCACGTTTTTTTTGACACCCCTTCAGAGAAAAAAAGATCAACAGTGCTCTCTTAGTGACCAATCTGTCTGTTATTGACACTTCTTTCTGTTCTGGAGCAGAAGATGGGGTTAACATACAGGTAGTAGATCTCAGCTCTCAGTCAGCTAATGTGTAGAAAAAATAAAGATGGAAAAGAGACTAAAGGGTAGTTGTGTTCAAGAAAAGAAGAAATAAAGGTGTATTTACTTTGCAGTAATCTTGCATTGGATTCCAGGTACTACTTTCTTTTAGCTCTGGAATGTGGTAGGAATCTCTTGGTCAGGTAAAGCTCCTAAGTGTGCTCCTTGATTTTTAATAATGTCACTTGTCCTTTATCACAGTCAAGCACTTGCTTTTGGGAAGAGTTTGATTTGAGCACTTAAAGAATGGAGATGTTGATTTTAAAGTTTTATTATATTAAATCTACATTTTTTTCTGTTTGAAGCTGGGGATGTAGAATCTAGAATTGCAGAATTACTAAATATTATTAATGCTGATTATTGATGAGATTTCTTGTCTACTGAGAATTATGACCACCTCATCTGGTCTTTGTTGGATTGTTATTGTCGCTACATCGAGCTAAAATGAATTCTCTTGGTTATTTTCCAGTTAACTTTTTCACATGGGAGTGGTAAAGGCATCTTAGTCAGTGCTGAAAAAGGCAGGATGCATCAACAGGGTAGTGAAAAAAATCCTATCAAGAATTAATGTGATAGCAAAGTAAACAAACAAACAAACAAACAAAAAAACCAAACCAACCCCACTGCAGAATTTGTAGGGGTTGGAACTGGACCCACTGACTGTTTTTGCCTAGGCTGCAAGACTGTGAATTTGTGAGGAGGAAGGTCTGGTTTTAATGTGCCTGACAGATCAGCAGCATGGTGCTGCATGATGCAAGTTGTGAAGCACTGGAATATCCTCATGCTCCTCATTCAAACTTGGTCCAGGGAGCTGTATGGAAGTTGCACAGGGCTCACTGTTTCTTGGCAGATGGATACGGGGTTTAAATGCTTTGTATGTACTACGGAAAGTCAGCAGAAAGGTGACATTGTGTTCACATGCTATAGATGGAATTTGTGCTGCTGAGTGGTCTGAGCATGCATGTAATGAACTTGAAAGCACAGCAAATATTCTGATAGTGTTTTCTTTTTAAGAGAATTTGTGGTTTTAAGAATAGTTTTAGTTTTGTACAAAATTGCCTACTGCTATGGAGTTTACTGTGCTAGAACGTGATGACATTTTAAGCTATAGGCTGAGAATTACAAAGTATGTCAGTTCTAGCTTGGAAGCCTTCCATTTTCAGTTGGGATAGAGTTAGTTTTCAGCTGGTTTCAGCTGAGACAGAGTTAATTTTCTTCCTGGTAGCTGATACAGTGCTGTGTTTTGGATATAGAATGCCCTGCCAGCAAGGAGGTTTGGGGAGTGGTGGACACAAGAATCTGGGAAGTGGTGCAGCCAGGACAGCAGACCCAAACTGGCCAAAGGGGTATTCCATACCGTATGGTGTCATGCTTGGTATATAAATTAGGAGGAAAGCTGCCTGGGAGCCGCTGCTTGGGAACTGGCTGGGCATTAATCAGCAAGTGTTGAGAAATTACATTGTGCATTGCTTGTTTTGTATATTTGAATTCTGTTATTATTAATTTCCCCGCCATTTATGTTCTATTAAACTCTCTTTATCTCAAGTCATAGAATCATAGAATAACCTGGATTGGAAAAGACCTTAAAGATCATCTAGTTCCAAACCTGCTGCTGTGGGCAGGGACACTTTTCACTAGATCAGGTTGCTCAGAGCCCCATCCAACCTGGCCTTGAACAGTTCCAGGGTTGGAGCATCCACAACTTTCCTGGACAACCTGTTCCAGTGCCTTACCACCCACACAGTAAACAATTTTTTCCTGACATCTAACCTAAACCTACTCTTTGTTTTAAGCCATTCCCCCTTGTCCTATCACTACATACTCTTATAAATAGTCTTTCTCCATCTTTCTTGTACATTCCCTTCAGGTATTGGAAGGCTGCAGTTAGGTCACCCTGAAGTCAGAAGTTTTATCTTTTTTGCTGATTCTCTCCCCCATCCCATTGTGGGGGGTGGGGAGTGAGCGGATGGCTGCATGGTGTTCAGCTGCCTGCTGGGTTAAATCACAATTGCCACAGTTCCAACACAGAAGATTCATCTTCCTAATACAGGGAACACAGATCTTTGTGAATCTACTTTACTTTCTGTTAAAGTTTTAAAGACAGTAGTAAATTTAAATTGGCATTCATGTTTCCCTCTATATCTCTAATAATGAATCCAGTTAGTTTTGGATGATAAATACAAGGAGACTGTTGTTAGGGCAAGGTATTTTTCCTGTTCTGATGCTGCTTGGAGCACTGCATCTCATTTTTGCTGCTGAGTGTATACTGCAGTGTTACAGCAAAGGACATTTTGTCTGTGGCAGCTTATGTAGCAGCTTATGAAGTTTAAATATTTCTTGTACTGTCTCTGGAGGGGTTGCCGCCTAAGACACTTTGTCTTGGTTTTTCCTGGCAACAGATAAAGCCACTGAAGTAGAAGAAAGAAACTGCCTGTGCCCAGGAGGACAGAGATGTCTGGTTTCTTAGAGTGAAGTTCATGTGTTTTGTCACTGGGTGCACGTCAGCCCCACAAATTCCTTTACTTTTCTGCTTTCACTGACTAACTTCATGCTGTGATTGAGTGAGATGTCTGAGGGGATGAGAAGGGGCTGAGAGCTTTGAGAACGAGGAAGGATGCTACAGTCTTTCCCTTTGCTCCTGCTTTCCCTCTGGCTTATCTTAAAGATTGTGAGGATCTACTCAGTAATAAACAGTTCAAGCTAAATGGCCAGCAGAGCCCAACAAATGAGGGCAAGTGCTGGGAGAGCACATCTCCCTTGGAGGTGTGGCTCAAGGCCAGGTTGGTTGGGACTTTGAGCAACCTGGTCTAGTGGAAGGTGTCCCTGCCCATGGCAGGAGGGTTGGAGCTAGATGATCTTTAAGGTCACTTCTACCCCAAACTATTCTGTGATTCTGTGATAAGAGGAGAGGCCACTTCCATGCTGGCCAGGGGGAGACAGGGCACTGGGAAGAAGAAACTTGATAGCATTAGGTCTGTTTCCCCATTCTTCTTCTGTCTCCTGGCTTTCTTTGGTGGCAGCTGTTTTTCCTGTGTGTGCCAGACACTTCTACAGAGTGAAATAAGGGCAGGGACACTCTTCTAGCCATGGGCAGAACTGTCTGGGGTGACATAGAGCAATGCAAGGTGTAGGCAAGACAGCTCCCAAATTTTTCACCTTGCATGCGTCATTGGGGTATACTTTGAGGTCCAGTTGGGGCTTTGAAGGATCCTGTAACTTTTCGGTTAGAAAACTTGTGGCATTTCAGAATATTTTAGACAGGAAACCATTTATTTTCTAATATTAGCTTGGTATAGAAATGTAATGTGATAAGTCCCTGTGTCCAGCATTAGCAGGTTTGTGAATTTGAGATATGGAGGAAAAGTTAGCCTTGGATTTATTGTTAGAAGCCACTGTTCTTTTCCTTGTGTTGTACAGAATCAGGAGCACATTTTATAAGAGAATCAGCCAAGTGCATCCTGTGAGGTAGAAAGGGTAGTATTTGGTCATTCTCATTTCATAGCACCTTTTATCCGTTCATTCCTTTACATCTTGTTCAAGAGTCTTTCCTTGGCTACTTTAAGCAGAATATAAGCAAGCTGAATTCTGGCAATGCCATTTTATGTGATCAGGGATGGACTGGGAGCTGAGTAAGGTGGTGTCCAATGATGGAAATGGTCATAGTGGTATGTGGGTGCAGTATTGTCTGTGGTGGCAGTATACTTTCTGGGGGCTACAATTACCTGATCCCAGGAATGTAGCCTTCCCCTCGTACCATGTTTGTTGAAAGCAAGAGATAGCTATTCTTTTAGATGAAATACTCAGTATCAGAAGGACTTAGCAAGGTACAAACACAAAGTAAGTCTTTCTGTGAAGCTGTCCTCATAAAAGGAAGAGGCAGTTCCCTTATGCTTATTGTGGGCTACGAATAACTACCTCAGGTACTATTACAGAACAATTAATATTTGATAAGTAACACCCTGTACTGGGTGCAGCATAGGCAGAATAAGATTTTCCTAACTGGAATAAGTAGGTGTCATGGTTCAACCCCGGGCAGCAACTAAGCCCGACGCAAACTGCTCACTCACCCACCAGTGGCCTTGGGAGAGAATGGGAAAAGTAAAAGTGAGAAAACCCATGGGTCGAGATAAAGACAGTTTAATAGGTAAAGGAAAAGCCACACATACAACCAGAGCAAAACAAGGAATTCATTCACCACCTCCCATGGACAGGCAGGTGTTCTGCCATCCCCAGGAAAGCAGGACTTCATCACATATAACGGTGACTTGGAAAGACAAACATCGTCACTCCAAATGTCCCCCCCTTCCTTCTTCTTTCCCCAGCTTTATATGCTGAGTATGATGTCATATGCTATGGAATATCTCTTTGGTCAACTGAGGTCAGCTGTCCTGGTTGTGTCTACTCTCAACTTTCTGTGCATGCCCCCCAGCAGCAGGGTAATTCAAGAAGTAGAAAAGGGCCTTGATGCTGTCCAAGCACTGCTTAACAATAACAAAACCATCTGTATATTATCATCATGGTTTTCTGCACAAATCTAAAACATAGCCCCATACTAGCCACTGTGAAGAAAATTACTCCAGCCAAAACCAGTACAGTAGGCAAGTGCGTTGTGAAGATAGTAATCCTTGCTTGTTCTTGAACCCCCTGATAAGCAGTGCTTTTTGAACAAACCTCAGTAAGAAGAGGTCACAGTGACGTCGATATATTATTCTTATTGTTGTTGTTACTACTATTATTACTGTTATTACTGCTGGTTTTTTTTTTTTTTGTCCTGCCGTTTTTGGTTTTGAGTGTTCTCTATCTTTAACCTACAGTTGGAGCACCTTTGATCTCAAAGACAGAGGAAGAATTGGTTTCTAGAAATATGAGTATGTGGTATTGCAGGCTGCTTCTGGCAAGGTGACTGCTACACAACATCTGATAGGAGATACTCTGAAGTGGTTTTATGTATATGTGTGCCCAGACTTAGCAACATGAGTGCTTGGGGACTGCTCCTAGGGCTGATTCAGAACCCATAGTTAAGAGCTCAAAGCTCTTGAAAAGTGTGATGGAGGGAACGTGCTGTGGGAAAATTGCTGTTTGAGTGATAAGTATGATAAGCAGTTTGGGGTTTAAAGTTTGTATCATTCATGTTTTGATAATATTTGTTTTGTTTTCTATGTATTACTGACAGGGTAATACATAGAATTATGAACTCAGTTCATAATTTTCTTGACCCATGTGAATACCTTTGCATGTATAGGATATATGACTTTAATTTTTTGTGATTACAGTATGTTGTGATAAGATAGTCAAAAGAAAAGGTGCTGCCACCACAAACTGATTAAGAGCAGACTGATGTAAAGGGAGTTTAAGCACTTAGATTTAACTTGGTTAATCCTACAGATACATCCAAGTTGCCTATATAGCAACTAAACTCCTCCCACAAGTCTTGTTTATGTTTTATAATTCCATTTGCCACCCACAAACCAGGAATATCCAGAACTGCTTCTCACAGTCAGCCTCTGGAAAGGTGTATCAAGGGGATTAGTATGAAACTGTAGATGTTTTTTGCAATGGGAGCAGCTGTATGAAGGTGCTGAGAAGAAAATAGTAATAAAAAGCCAAGAGCAGATTATTAAAGTCAACTCATGGGTAGCACCGGGTCTAAAGCTCACCACTACTCTCAAGCTTCAGTGTTGGAAGTCTGGATTTTCTACTAATGATTGGGTATAACCTAGACATCACAATAAGCATTAGGATGTCCTGGTGCGGGTGTGGTCATACCACAGCTTGTAAGCCATTTGTACACTCTTTGTATCTGTTATTAATATGATATGTTAAATGCTTTTTCCTGAAGGAGTTAGCTGTGGGATGTATAAATAACAGCTTTTATTTACAATAAACATTAGTTGAAGTGATTTATAAAGCTTGCTGATTTATCATGATAAAATGGCAGCTGTGGAAATTTTGGGTTAGGCTTTATCTGTATTTTTTGTTGTACTTTCTGAGTTTGATGTGGTTTGTTTTCAGAGTCATGGTTTTGGGTTTTTTTAGTTTTTTTTTTAAGTAGGTACTTTTTTTTCAGGTGTATTTGTTATACGGGCTTGTAAAGGTCTAAATTTATTTCTTTTCTTTCTTAGAAAGCTCAAATTGATCAAGCCATTTTTACTTTGATGCACTGTCCAGAAGTTTAGAGCTCTTCACTGAGCAAGTGAAGAGATGCAGCCTACCTGTGGTTCTGGTAGTTCTCAGAATCAGTTTAATGGAGAAGTGCATGGTGAATGTTGAATATACTGTTGCCAGACATTTAGAACGAGTTGCACATGCACTTCAACTCACAATTGTACTGATTGAGACTTAAATGTATCTCTGCAAGACTCTCTCTTGAAAGACTAAATAAAGAAATCATAAGGCTTGAAGGGAACGCTTTGTGATCTATCTATCTATTTATTTATTTAAAGAAAGAAAGAACCCAGAAGTAATTTCCTTTAGAGGAGTTGTTAATGCTTTTGAATCACTTTGAGGTTCTTTGGTGTGGTTTTTTGGTTGGGGGGGGTTTTTTTTTTTCTGTTCAGGGGGAGAGGGGGGTGTCTGCATAATTTATTTAGTTGCTTTCTTCCTAATTTTCAAAGCAGACTGACATATCATGTCAAAGATGCCTTGTGTCAGGAGCATATACCCAATGACAAATACCCAAGAATCTTTTAATACTCCTGACTGTAATGAGTTACCTGATGGTCCTGATCAAAAATACGGATATCAAGAGTAGATCCTAGGAGAAAAAAAAAGAGATTTCCATGGGGTCACTGTATTAGGAAACCTGGAAGCTCAGGTGATAGTTAAGTATTATGGAACAGCTGTGGGTTCTGCATTCCTGAGAAATAAAGGGTTGTTAAGGAGGTGCTGGTATTAGCACAGAGTTGCTTAGTTATGGTATGGGAAGGGAATTATGATATTTCTATAATACTTGTAATGTTTTTAACTCCTTGTCTTCAGCAATATCACAGTAAATCTGCTGTTCTTCTTTCCTTTATAAAGTGCTGGATGAACTCACAGGTTTGCAGCAGTAAGGGGTAAAGTCCTAATATTGATGACATTCAGTGGGATACACGGTTAGTAACTGCACAAAGCAGTCTCAGAGCAGGGATAGTTCCAGTAGAAGTCATTTTGTTCCCAAAGAAAAGTACAGCTTAGAACAGACCTGGTAGAAAGGAATTCACTTTGGCAGGCCCTATCTATGCTTCTATATTCATATTCTGCTGCTTTACCTTCCAGTGCTTTGAGAGGCAGCTGAAGGAAATCCCTTCGCTTTCTGATGCTATGAAAAAGTATTGGACAGTCTTAAAAATTCAGAGCAGGCTTTTATTAAAATGAAAGTTACAGAAAAGAAACTTGGGCAACGTTAAAGCTGGCTTTGTAGCTCATGGGGGAGTGGAGATGGATACGACTTGTAAGCATACTGTGTAGAGTTCTGTCTACTGTTTTAAATCACTGAAGTCACCTGCATCTTGATAGACCAATAAATGTCACCATTACTTCAGTCTTGATTGTTTAAGAAGACACAAAGGAATGAAGTTGCCACTTGCCATTATTTGCGTATTGCCTAAAGCAGATTAGATGAGCCTGGTTTACAAAGCTTGTATCACGCCTGTTTTGGGACTGTTTGCTGGAGTGCCACATTTATATTAGTTCACTGCACATGATTGTGCTCAGAATTTATGGATAATTGGCTGGGCTTTCAAAGCTTTCTCTAAAAATATCTGCACACAATTTTGGTTCAGAGTTTTCTGTGGTTACTAAGTGACCTTTTGTTTGGAAAATCCAACCACACAGTCTTAGTAACACATGCTCAAAATTAGATATGTTAATATCTAATGTTAATGTCTTTATTGACACTGGAGAGACTCTGCTTTGGGTACATGCATGTGGGCTGCACTTAAGTTTCTACTTTTTCTATTGGTCTCTGCAAAGTGAACAGTGCCACATTCTCATGCAGTTGAAGATCTGGGTTTTATATTAAGCCTTAAGAATATGCCTGATCAGGACATCTTAGCTCCTACTCCAAGATAGTGAACAGACATGGTTTGGTAACTGAGTAGTGGTGTTAATACTTCTGTGATTTCTAACTGCTCCCTTTTTTTATGTGTGTCACTGAAGGGGAAGCCTGAATTAAAAGAGCTGCTGTTTACTGGGCAGACCTTTTGTTGACACACAGTATTTCCCTGCAAGCTGATCAATGGTAATATTGAGACAGATAGAAGTGTCATGCTTCCTGTATACATGCAAAGGAGGAGGTAAGCCTATATGTCTTGTCTTGTCTGTTTTATTACTGGCATGTTGATTTATTCTGTAGCTGTTAAGCCTCCCCCCAAGCTTCTTCTCCTGCTTTCTGTCTTCCTTTTATTTTTCTTGCCCAGAAGCAATGAAAACTGCAGGATTTGTTGACACAACCATTTAGTGCTGATATGCAAGACTTATTTAGAGTCGAATTGCCTGAAGATTTTGTTTTTCTATTTTTTCATAAAAATCTTCCTTTTTGCTTTTTAGATCACATTTAGATACAGTTTGGCTAGGAAAACGATTGAAAGAACCCCTCTTCTAGAGATTCATATCATCTTAGATAATGGAGATAACTCCAGGAAAAAATTTGAAATTTTCTTAAATGCCCTGTAAATGAAGACTATGCAACTCTGTCCCTCCCTTGCATTCCTGTAGGCAGAAACACATTAGACAAATTTGAAGGGCAAGAATCAAATATTTGCCTGTGTACTTGTTTATTGTATTTTCCATTTGTGTTCTTTTGACTGTGTGTCAGAAAAGTCCTGGCATGAGTCCAACTAGGAGAAGCTGTATGCTTTGGCTCTTGACTGGGAATAAATCTGCACAACAGGGAGACACATTTCTCTTGCATGGGTGATACTATAGATGCAGTTAATGCTTTAGTGTGTTTGCAGTCCCAAACAGACTTGAGTTCCTCAAGAGACTTGTAGAGAGATACTGAAGACCAAGAAGACCAATCTCAGTTCAGTGAAATTTTATGTGTGTTATGGATCTGTTTCATGCTTTCCACATGCTTTTAGTTCTAACTCTGTATTGCTGTTAATACACAGGAACCAGTTGAAGTGATAATCCCTGTCCTTGGCACTGGCGAGGCCGCACCTGGAATCCTGTGTTTAGTTTTGCACGCCTCACTGTAAGAAAGATGTTGAGGTGCTGGAGCATGTCCAGAGAAGGGCAGTGGAGCTGAGGAAGGACAAGTCGTATGAGGAATGGCTGAGGAAGCTGTGGTTGTTTAGCCTGGAGAAGAGGAGGCTCAGGGAAGACCTTATCACTCTCTACAACTACCTGAAAGGAAGTTGTAGCCAGGTTGGGGTTGGTCTCTTCTCCCTGGTAACAAGTGACAGGACAAGAGGAAATGGTCTCAAGTTGGTCCAGGGAAGGTTTAGATTGTTAGGAAAAAGTTTTTCAGTGAAAGGATGGTCAAGCATTGGAACAGGCTGCCCGGGGAAGTGCTGGAATCACTGTCTGTGAAAGTGTTAAAAATCCGTGTAGATGTGGCACTTAAGGACATGCTTTAATGGTGAACTTGACAGTCCTGGCTTAATAGCTGGACTTGATGATCTAAAAGGTCTTTTTAAACCTTAACTATTCTACGTTCCCTGGAAGTCAATCCTGTTTGCCATCGCTTTGCATATGCTTCTGGCTGTGTTTCTAGGTGGCTGACTTTGGGTGGACCAACCTGTCTGGAAAATGAAGACAGTAAGAGGTGGCTGTAGGTAAATGACCCAGACTTTGTCAGTGATCTGCCTGGGGCATGTCTGGTTTTGGATAAATAATGAATGCCTTTAGGGAAGAACATGATGGGGAATGTTTGATGTGGTATAGAGGAGGCTTTAGGATATGTGTGGAATATGCAAGAGAAATGGAAATGCACTGAGGAAAATAACTGTGTATTTAGCTGCCACAGAGAAAAGATCCTACCAGAACAAGATAAACATCTTTCTGAGCTCAGTCAGCTGCACCACCTGGACTGGTTGATAATGAAGATTACACATCATCTTCATAAACCACTGTTCCTCAGAACAGAGTATTTACATCCAAGCTGTTCCAAAGGACTTGTTTTGAAATTTGTCTTACTTACAACAATTGAAATCCCCTCCATGATCCACCTTTGCAAACAAAACATTTGATTTGTTACTGAATAAGAGTCTTCAGTCAAATCAAAACCAAATGTCATCTTTTACATTCATGTTGTTCTGCAAATTAGTTATAAAACTTATTTTAGTCAACTTAGGACAAATTACTTCTATTATTATTAGAACAGAATTAGAATTATTGATACTATTCCAACATATTTTCATCTTTCCAGACTGAGAGGCAAAAATCAGTTGTTATACAATGCCGCCTGTCACTAGTGGCCATATAGTGGTGTCTAGCTGAAAACTTCTGGTTGTACTGGATACAGTTCTTGGTCACTTTTTCACATACAGAGGCAATGGGCTTGGAGCAGCTCTGTGAGTAAGAGTGAGCTGACTCTAACCAGGACAGCAACCTCCAGATCTGGGAAGAAAGCAGATGTTTTGAAAAATGGGAGGAGGCACTGGTATGAGATGTGACAGATCCAAGACCTTGTAGTAACTTAGAGCCTTCTACTGAAGACCTGTTCTGGCTGCCTTTGTAAATTACCAGGGCATCTGTCAGGTGACAGTGTCTGTCTCGCTGTAGCCACTGGCTTGGTCTCTTTGCTATTAAAGTGGACTGGAGCACATCAGGCACGTGGCCATGAAAGAACTGTTAGGGTACCTTGTCTCTGCTTCTACAGCTATTTCTGTATAAAGAAAAGGTGCAGCTGTGACCTGCAGTAAGGAATTCAGTCAGATGTGTTCTGAGAAGTCCAGAAAAACATTGGCACCTGTGAAACAGTGTTGGGCACAGAAGATTTGCTCCTTGTTTCTTTCAGAGCTGTCATCTGAAAACCTGTTTGTGAGGAGTCTGCAAACAACACACTGTGCTATCATGGTCCTGCCCACCCAGCAGCATGTTGCTGTGTGTGTTCAGTGGTGCACAACACCCGCCCAGTGCTTCATGTTGCAGCATTTTATCACTTAGTGATTGATCATGATACAAGTGATGTGTAAGTTCTCTCTCTTCTTTCCTTCCTTTTTTTTAATTTTTTTTTTATTTTTTTTTTTTTCCATTTAGGCAGGAAGATCCACCAAGACCTTTTTTGCTGCACTCATGCTTGAAGAGCTCTGATGAAGAAGTAAGATTCCTGCAAAAATGTTCTCAAGTCCTAGTGTATTGTCTCCTACCCTCAAAGGATGTCCAATCTGTCAGCTTGCGCATAGTCCTTGCAGAAATACTTGCAACAAAAGGTAGATCAAAGATCAGAGATGATTAACCATTTGCACCTGAACCATATTAGCAATTACAGACTTCGTTATGTATGTCTTGATGCTCTGCTTTTACATTGTGGAATTAAATTACTGTGATAACCAGTAAGACACTTTAAATTCTCAAAATCAAGCATGTGCTTACTTAACTCTCCTGACTTGATGCCAGGCTGTTTAGCACAGTTCAGGATAAAACACAATTTATCCTTTCCCGTTTTCTGTTTTTTCAGTAGAGGAACACTTTTGCAGTTTTCCGTGGCGTTATTTTTAGTGCTTATATGAATAATTCTGCCCTTTTATATTCAGATTTGTAGAATCTGTCGACTTAAGGATGTGTGTATAACTGAATCATGATATTAAGTTTAATTCATTATTTTACACTTTTTGATTTATCCAGTGTGGGTTTTTTAATTGAGGGATTTTTATTTTGCTTTTTATTTTATCAGATACACTTTAATGTGATTATAAATACACTATGCATTTTTTTGTCACTGAATTCAAATTCAGAAATTATGAAGTCTCAAGTATATTATGTGATTCAGTTTAATTTAAATTTTAATTTATAGTGGCTATAATGTCATAGCATTCAAAGCACACAGCAGAAAGAACAAAAGCACTTGGAATTTTCTAAATAGAGCTCAACTTTATCAATGTGCATCAATTTATGTAACAGAACAAACAATTTTATCAAGAAGGTACTTTCAATCTCAAGTATACTTTGTGGTCCAGAAGATTGGTTATGGATTTTTGGATTTTTATCAGCTTGCATAAAAATTATTGCCTTTCATCTACAATTTTCTTTTGAAATACAGCAGTTATTCTTCAGCATAAGAATTTTATTTAAAATATTTTTCTTCTCCAGTACTGAAACCAGCGGTGGAACTGCTGAGTGATCCAGATTATATTAACCGAATGCTACTCAGCCAGCTGGAGTACAGAGAACAGATGAATGAGCATCAGAAGAAAGACTACACATATGCTCCTTCTTATGAGGAGTTCATCAAGCTCATCAACAGCAGCTCTGATGTTGAGTTCCTGAAACAACTGAGGTATTTAATGTTTCACTGTAGCTCATTCAAAACTAAACATGCTTCTTTTCCAGCCAATTACTGAGATTTGAATGAATTGTGATTTTTCTTTTTAATTTTAGATTTCTTTTTGTTTGGTGAAACAGAGAGAGTAAGGATGATAAGCCACAACATTTGTTAGATTTCTCATATAGTCAGCGTTTTAACTCAGTGGCAGAAAATGCATAAAAATTCTGCTTAGTAGTATACTGGAGATGGCTGTACTTTTGGAAGGTATAAATGCTTGAAAAGTAGGAAAGGCATAATGGACTGTTCTTTGCAGCTTGCTTCTGCAGAGTTAGATGAAATAATATGTTGAATTCCCACTAGTGTGTCTGGTTATCTCCTCATTATCTTTATGAATTATGACTGGCTGCGGTGGTCTGGTGGCTGTGAACTGTTGTGACCCTAGGAACACTGAGCATTCAGAACAGCTTGCTATGATTCTGTGACATGGAAAGAAGGATTTGAGTTCCAGCACATTTTACCACTGGATAAGATGTTTTCTTGGACTATTGCAGGGGGGTGTTTCCTGCTTGCATCCATCTCAAACATGTTAATGAACTCTGAAGAATTCCTTAAAGATCAAAAAAATCACCACTGAGCTCCTACATGTCATGAGTTCGTTTGATCTTCCTGTTTCCTAATGCAAATAGCATCTGGTCACTTTCATACAAATTCCAACCCTAGTCTTGCCTTATCTTCATAGCTGAGCTGATTTCTGATGTATATGAAAGGATAAGGAACAAGTCACTGGGAAGCAGGGAATAGGGATAACTACTGTTTTAGAACCTTCCTAGATGTCCTTGAGTTGGTTTTGTTGAGCAGATTGAAGCTTTGGAGGGCTACTGAAACCATTTCCATAGTGTTTGTCCTAGTCTCTTACCACCAGCCAGAACTGGTATTTCTTCCCAACTTCCTTCTGTTGCTGCTGCAGGTCAGCTTTCTGTCTTCTTAAATGGCTGTGGCAACAGCTGAAATACTACATTATTTGGTGCGTTCTGTGTCATCTGTTGTGACCCTGAACTTCCATTAGAGTTGGCTTGATCGGGCCAAGAGGTGGCTAACCAAGATGAAGCATATGGGCTGCATAAAAACATCATATTTTCTCTTGTTCTTCTCTTTGATTCTGAAGCCACTTGCATTTTTGAGATAGGAAAATACATTTAGATGATGGTGAAATGATTCTGTTGCTTGGCTACTTATTGTTCATCTGCTGTAAAATTTGCTCTTTACTCTGGGACGGTGTGTCTTTCCTGAGAGCAGAAATTAGTCTCTATTAGACTCTTTCTAAAACCTAATTGACATGTTGATTAGCATAATCACACTAATGGATCTGCTTGTTTCAAAAGAAACCCAACTCTTCTGTTGTTGTTGTTCAAGCACATTAATGCTCAGTGTGTTCTCTTTTTAGCTGATAGGTCATTTGAAATTGTGTTCTGCAATACCAGAGAACAGATTTGCTTTATGAAATAGTGTGGTTTTGGCTGCACTTATGTTTTAACTTTCTAGTCTGTGGGGTCCAACTATCATCATTTTGAAATATTTTGCTCTACATCCTACAAAATATTGATCAGTCTGAGCCTGATCAGTATTTGAATAGAAAATGTCTGAGAACATGTATCTTCTTTTTGAAGAGAAATAATATTTGATTTTGGAGGCATTGTTCTTCCTTCCTTGTTTTGTATAAAGCCAGTCTCTGGGATGGTGGTTACAGAGCACTTCCCTGTGGGAGAAGGTATTCCTGTTCTATTTGGGCTGTGGGAGCATTCAGAGAGAGATGGGCCAACCTGTATGTAGTCATCTCAAATTTGTGTAGTATATTTGACAAAGATTTCATGATTAACCAGTGAAACTTTTCAGATGTGAATCAAGAGAACCAAACAGTGGTCTCTATATGGTATATGGATTTAAAAAAAATTAGTTATTATATAGATATTAGATTATTAGATTAGATTCTTCACTAATCACAGGGGAATATCTATCAGGAAGGAGTTAGAGGAAGAAATAAATAAGCTGCTGTGCATTTATCACTGAGAAGCACGGGAAGCCTCTGTTGGAGTGGTGGGACTGGGGAAAATGCTTCAAGTTCTCTCCTTACAACAAATAAATTTCTGGCATGTTATACATAAACAGGTTTCCCAGTTAGATGCTATTCTGGGTAATAATATTCTCTTCATCAAGAATTCCTTTCCTTGCTTTTATTTGGAAATAATTTTTCAGTGCGTATTCTAAGCTGTGCATGGCATTCATGAACTGTAAGCCTCCTCCTGTTACTGCTAATGGTGTCAGGTAACATCTTGGTAAAGAACAGAGATAAGTAGTAGCAATTTTCTGTGTAGGCTTAGCTTTGAGGGAAATTTATCCCAAGGCACTACAGCTGCTAGGAAACTCATTATTTTTGTATGAAACTTTCTTGCCATGCTTAATTTTGCAGATTGATTACTATCTATTTGATAAAATAAGCATAAAATACCTTGCTTAATTGAAGAGGCCATGAGACACTGATAAACATTTCCTGAAACTCTTGACTGACCACAGTTGAGAAGGCATGGACTCTTGGGTGCTCCTTGATGTATGCACATGACAGTACTCGAGAGAAGTCCCATAAGGCACCTTTCCAGGCTGATTTCACTAAAAAAGTTTTGCTAGGCTTTCTTGTGATTAAAACCAGGTATTTGTGGAGGGGAAAGCAGGGGAAGTCCCTGGCTTAATCAGTGTAAACCTTTGGGTGAAGGATATGTGTTGTTCTTGGCCAGGAAATCACAAAAGAGAGGGAGGCTTTGTAGATCTCCTTGTAAGCTAGTGTAAAGCTCCCTGCCGTGTAAATAGCTCTCCCTGAAAGTGTAATAATGGTATGAGGATTTTCTACATCTTTTTTCTCTCTTAGCTTGAAAGCTATGAGAAGAAATATTGTATTGATTTTCTGCATTTCTTTTATGGATTTTATTTTTAGAACTTATTTAAATGGTGCAGGAACGATTTACTATTAATTTTGGAGATACTTTTGAATTTATAGTTTGTTAGTATCTGTAGTGGGCCTCTAACATTTGGTCACTTTATCACTTAGCAGAACATATCTCTATTGTTTTTTGTTGAAACATCCTTTTCATAAAGAGTAATTTGCTGATTTCTAAGGAGCTTTTTTGTCCTTTTTTTTTTTGGTCATAACTTTGCCTTCTGAAAACTTGAATTTGTTTGGAGGAAAAAAAAAAAGAACCAGTGAAGCTTTCACAGAAGAAGGGACCATTGTATGGTTGTCTATGAATGTCCTTCACACTCATTCTTCATAATGTTTCATTTCTTTATTGCTTGTCATGAAGGGAAGCAGACTTTTATTCCTGTGTTATCAAGTTTTCACAAAGTGTGTTATCCCTATGTCTTTGAAGAAGAAAAAGTTAAACAGCGAAATTTCACCTTCATTTCCCCTTAGATTGAAGTTAGCATGGATTAATTGGAATTCTGCTACAAATAAGGAAGAAAAGATGAATTCTTCCACATCAACTGTGAAACAAATTTACTTTCTGTCATGGGTTACCCAGGGGATCAAACCTTTTTTCTCGAACTCCCCCCTTCACACAATTACTATCAGTCGAGAGAGGTTTTATACAGACAAAACAGAGACTTGACTTAAGGGAT
>VYXB01007645.1:381402-415371 GCA_013397135.1 Pachyramphus minor | reverse complement strand
AAGGCAGCAGGGGTTTATAACTTTCAGTCTCTTTTCCCCGGCTGCAGAGAGAGAGGGGTGAAGACTCCCCCCTCGTCTCAACTCTTCTCTTGCTAGAACTGACCTTGAAGCTGCTGGTTATCTCAAGTCATCCTCTGCTCTCCGCCGGAGCTGGAATCCTTGCAGCATGTTTCAACTGGGCAGTTTCTCTATGGAGTTTGTTTCTGTGACACATCCCGGCTGGAGAGACTTCATACCTGCCGCCGGCCCAAGGCCGGGGGAGAGGGCCTGGCCCCCCAACTTGGGGGCTGCTGCCCCTCTCCTCACATGGCGGCTGAATTCTTACTGCGACACACACCTTCTCTTCCGTTTTCTTAAATATGTCATTAGCAGAGGCGTTACTAAAACTTTTGATTGGCTTTTTCTCTGGAACTATACCTGGGCCTGACCATTTCAGCCCAGGGGGGGCTGGTAACCCACGACACTTTCTCTGCCGGAAAAAGACTAAAGACACGCTGAATTAAAAACATAGCTGAGACCAAATAGTGATAAGGAAATAAACTGGTGGATAGTTGTTATTCTACTTCCAAGGTCAGCATTCTGTTTATTTTGTTATTTATCATTATAGCAGCAAAAGGTATTCATGGTAAGAATTCATTGTAAGAAAGGCCATTATTACTGGCTCTATATCATCTTTCACTTAAGAAATAAGGGAAGGGCATTAATATGATAAAGAATAGGTAAGAGGTAAAAGTGGGAACGTAGAAGTAATGTGGATGTGAGGCCATGAATGGTCCAGTTTATCAAGTACAGTCACTTCTTCACAGTTAAATTAACACATCCAATATAAAAATTCCATAGATGTTTGATCATCAACACTACAGGATGTCTAGCAGCTAGAATATATGGAATAGACTTTCAAGGAGAAAGGGTCATGGTCTGGCAATGTAGCTAGGCTAGTGTTTCTGTGATGTGGTGTTGTACAGCAGTCACATCGGGTAGTTACAGCCAGACCCCAGCACTTAATACTTGCTTTTCTATCAGTATTTATAGCTACCAAAGTAAGTGCACTGAGAAGAATTTGAATGTTTGTTATGACCAGGTCTTTGACATTTATGAAAGGTTTAACTGACAGTCATGTTCTTTGCTGAGTGCATAGTGTCTGTTAGTTGAAAAATCAGTTTTACTTAAAATTCAGTTTGCTAGCTGCATTAGTGGTTTACTATTATGTGTAGTATAGTTTTAGGTAATAAACATGTTATAATTATTGCTGGAGCATAGCACTTGAATGTTTTACAAGTTTTAGTGTAATTTTTTGCTTCTCCTAAGCTATATATGCTCCCTATATGTATTGAGTGCATTAGCTGGAAGAACCTTACAGACAGCTCTTTACTTTTGAACTGAACTCTGTCCTAGTTTTCTACAGAAAGCTGACTTTTAATGTTTAGAGTGTGACTTTACATTGTGTTTACTGAATATGAACTGTCTGTTCGGTGCCAGCAGTTGAGAGAAGAAGACAATATTGTTGTTAGTTAGATGTTTTCTTTTTGTTTCAAGGTAGTGTTTTTTCTCTATTTCATGTGCACATTGCTCCTTAGGTTGCAGGTATACTGAGAAATTAATCTGTTTCTAGGTGAGAGGGGGCTGGAAATGTTTTGATTTTTATTGATTCTGAAGTGTACTGTACGAGGAACACATTGTAAAAAAATTAATACCGTCTTTTCTTCTCTTCTCCCTCTTCATCCTTATTCCCTACTGTTTTTAAAACTAGGTATCAAATTGTAGTGGAAATAGTTCAGGCAACAACAATCAGCAATATTCCCCAAGTGAAGAGACAGAAAGGTAAGATTCAGTTTGCTAAGTCACATTTGTTGTTTTCATTTTGAAAAGCTGTTTGAACTCCCAACATACATATGCAATCAGTGTGTGTGGGTTTTTTAGACAGATTTTAAGAATGCTATGCCTTTAGTATTTCACATCTGTTTCATTTTTCTGAATCTTCCAGAAACCTGCATGGTGTGATTATGCCCCTATCCTGTCTTCATCTAAGCTGATCATGAGAAAGGTCATATCTGTGATGCCTTTTTTTTTTTTTTTTTTAAACTTGCAACTAGGATTTCTAGCATTACAAATTCATATGCTGAGGATCTTGTTTCCTCTTTCTTTTTCATACAATCCATTCTTCACAGTTTCAGTCTGTTCTCCTTTCAAAACGCAGAACAAGGAATGATACAGCATAATTCAGTCAGACTTTATTTTGACTCTTCATTTTTGTGTTACAATAAAGAGTGCTCTTAAATCCTTCCACAGTATTTTGGAAGTATTTGCCTTTTTAAAAGCACATGCATCTTATATTTATACTTATATTTACTATATATACTGCTTTTACAGTTCTCAAAATGTAGCAAAACTGTGATATATCTTCAGCAGATGATACTAATGGCAAAATCACAGACCAGATTTTTCTTAGGCAAATATGCTTAAGTTGTATCAATGCAAAATGAAAGGGCAATCGACAGTAAAAATTAATTTTTTTATAAATAAATCTAAAAGATTTTAGGTTCTTATGTAATCTCTATCTCTCAGGTTAAAAAGCCCCCAAATCCTTTTTTATCTCCTTGTATTGCCTTTTAAGACTTCAAAAAGTAATTCAAGTGTAGTGAGAAATGCAGAAACAGAAAACGAACACACTATAGGGTGGGAAAACTTTGGGCAGTCTGAAGAGTTTGGGATCTATGTTCAGGTTTCTGGAAGTTTAAGGTGGTCAACCGTGATAATGCTTTTTATTTTAATTCTAAAGTAGAGTTGGATGTGCATTCCAGTAGGATAGATTGCTTGTGTCAAACCAAGATAAAAGGAAAAGAGGGTGCTGGTTTTAATTCAATTGTACATTAAAGATATTGATATTAATATTTCTCAGATGAAAGTTAATTTAATGGAAAGTCTGTTTCATAAAATAATAAAATGAAAACAGGGAAGTTAACTCTGAGTACATTATAAAAAATCAATCTTGATAAGCCTGTATTTCCATTTGTGCTACCATTGGTCTTTTTGAGACAAGAATTTATTTGGAGAATATTTTTATACAGTTTAGGTTACTACAATTAATTACTGTCTCACTCCTCTGTCTCACTTGATTTCATCTGCTTAACTATTCAATGTTCTAAACCCTGAACAGAAGATGTTTTTTCTGGAGTTACAAGTGTCTGGTACTACAGAATAGATATGAAAAGATTATAGATCTGCTTCCACTTATTCTGTGATGCAGTTGGTTCTGCATTTTATGGGTTCTTGACTTCTATCCATATTTTAAAAAAAATCCAACAGAAATTGCACTAGCTGATCCATTGAAGTTTTGTGTTATGGTATGTACTTTTATTATTAGTTTAGCCCTGTGGCAACCTTGTATGTCATTTAAGGGTTGATTACCACTGCTGGCTATGTTAGCCACCAGGACTGTTGTGGCTAAACCTATGATTTATTAAACAGCCAAGGGTTATTCAAGGGTATCTCAAGAAAAAGCTGACATTTTTTTGCTTGACACATGTGGAACAGTATGTCCAACAGAGGCATGCAATATAATCTTTTTATAGTTCACACAAATTTAGGGCAGATTTCTAAGCCATTGCAGTTATTCCACTAAGGTTTTCATCTATCAAAAATTTTCAGGCTTTATCTATGTACAATAAACTTTAAGAGGGCTATGAAAACTGCAGGGGATTAAAATCTAGTTCTGAAGGCTGTTTTGTGTCTTGTTTTTCCTGAAGTAGGTAGAGACATTTTACCTAATATGCTAATGAATCTAATATGTTCCTGAACATTAAGAAGAAAAGGTTGAAGAAAAAAGCTGTGCTACCTTCCTTAAAACAAACCAAAGTCAACAAAAACCCCCTAGCACAGCTCACTGCAAATACAAAGATTGTTGAAATCTTTGTAGAACAGATACTATTTAAATGTCACCTTTTGATATTTCCCTTGCTGGATGCTAGAGCATAATGCTACCTCTGGATTTAATGGCGAATAACTAAATGTAGGCTTTATGCAAAATGGAATTGTGTTTCCACAATCTTATTCTATCTTTCCCTTTATAATCTGTTCCTCCAGTATCTAGTGCATGCCTGCAACGATGTGTGAGCATGGGTGTTGAATGTATATGACAGTCTCTCCTTTCCTGCTGGTAACAGAGCTCTTGCTTTTAGTGTCATGGGCATCTCTTAGCATGTGCAACCTGGTGAGAGATAGTCTTACTGGTAGCTATTTCCTTTTTCCTATGGCAGAGTCCTGAAAATATAGCTGCTTCTTTAGTGCCTGGGTGTTCAGCTAGAGAAGCCGAACTTTGGCTGGCCAGCATTCTGTTGAGCCTGATGTCCACTCTCAAACTGTAAGAGTAGAACAGGCATAGAATAGTATGTATGTGGATATAGAAACATAGAAAGGATTGCATTGGAAGGGACCTTTTAAAGGTCATTTACTCCAACTCCCCTGCAATGAGCAGAAACATCTTCAACTAGATCAGGCTACTCAGAGCCCCATCTACCTGAGTTTGAATGTTTCTGGGGACGGAGCATCTACCACCTCTCTGGGCAACCTGTACTAGTGTTTCACCCCCTTCATTGTAAAAGACTTACTGCTTTTGTCTTAAGTAAATTGACCCCTTTTTGGTTTAAAACCACTACCCCTTGTCCTATAGCAACAGGCCCTTTTAGAAAGTCTATCCCCATCTTTCTTACAGGCTTCTTTTAAGTACTGAAGGGCTGCAGTCAGCTCTCCCCAGAGCCTTCACTTCTCCAGGCTAAATAACCTCAGTTCTCTCAGCCTTTTCTCTTGGGAGAGGTGTTCCATCCCTCTGATCATCTTCATGGTTCTCCTTTGGATTTGCTCCAACAGGCCCATGTCTTTCCTGTGCTGGAGTCCCCAGAGATGAATGCAGGTGGGGTCCCACATGAGAGCCTCTATTGGTTTGAGCCATGGGAGCTTTCTGAGGCAGTGTTTTCAACTGAAAATGGTACAGCAAAAAACCTGAGGAGTAGTTAGTGCAGCTTGAGTGGCCATTGCTCTGCAGCATTAAGTGCTTAGCTACTGTTTATACTATTTTCCCTTTGCTTAGCCAAGGAAGTGTTGTGCAACGGCATGACTAGCAATAAATATACCTGAGCAGGATTGTGTACCTTTGCTTGGTACATAAGGTACCAAGGTTGCTTGGTTAAGGAGACATAATTAAGTCTGTAAAACTGATCAAAAATATTTCTTTTATAAAAGGATTAGGTGTCTATTTTTAAAGGATGAGTAGACTAAGGACCAGGTTTCAGACTGATGACTTTTCATAGGACCTACGTAGTTATTTGACCTCTTTACAGTTTTTATCTGGTGATATCAAAGTATGTGTTTAATGTTGGTGCCCAGCAGTATTTGGAGACTTGTTGGAAGGCTTGTTCCTCAGTAAGGACGGTGTTCTTTACACTTGATTTAACTAGTGCTGGTGCCACCTATTGGCAAAATATTTAATTTTTTTGAGCAGTACAGGCCACTGTAAATGGAAACTGTTACCTTGCATTCTGACACTGCACTGCTTTCCTCATTTACCCAGCACAAAAGCACAGAATCTGACCTATCCATGTATCTGCCTTACTTCTCCAACTGCGTCTTCCTTTGTATCTTCTTCCAAAATGGTCACAATCAGTAAAGCAGTGGCTGCAGGAGAAGACTAGAAGGCTTGGTTTTGGCAGCAGTTCTATTTAATTTTGTTTTGGTTTTGTTTTTTTTTTTTTTTTTTTTTTTTTTTTTTTTTTTNTTTTTTTTTTTTTAATTTGTGTTTGTTTTTCTTCCTATTGATATTTTCAGATATCCCTTTTGTGCTGTGGAAGAATCACATCTTTCTATATCTTTAACTGTAAAACTCTCTCCTCTTCTTACGTTTTGATAAGGGTTCCTTCTAAGTACTGAACCAAATTTAAGATAGATTTTAGGTATTTTAGGTTTGGTTTGTTTGGGTTTTTTTAGGTTTTTTAGGTTTTTTTACAAAATCTATCTGCTAAAGATTTTGAAGGGCTAGAAATGCTTATCTGAAAATGTTTACTGCATTTTGATCTATTAAAGTGTTTTGTAAGAAGACAAATGTGTGGATTGGGCATTGTAGCATGAATGACAGAGGGTGTGAGTTTCTAGAAGCGAGAGTAAATCTTAATTTTTGTAAAGAAAACGTTTCAAAAATACCGATCATGAAGTAGCAACAAAAGTTGCTACAACCACTTGATATTTGCTGTAATATGAATAAGAAGCTGTTTAACTACACTAGTTCTAATTTTAAAACACATTTTTGTTTCTTTTCATACTGATATTGTATTACAGGATCCTACAAGAATTTTAGTAAGGATTTTTTTACTAGTTGCTATTTAAAACAAAGCCAACACCCCATGAAGACACATATCTTGTCTTAGGGTGACGTAGAGCAAATCTCTCAACATATTTTCTTTTTTTTTTCAAGGCATTTCTGTAAAGGGATTTGTTCAATTTGCCTTCTAATTTTCTATGCCCTCTACCTTACATGTGACTTCACAGCATGACTGGAAAACACTCTTGGATGACTGAATGGGACTATTTTTCAGACACCACAGTGTAATCAACCCCAGGGCATCCCTGTTGAGAAAACTGCTCCTTTTCAAGCAGGGATTGTGAGAGAGATCAAATAAGCAGCTGTTTCACTATGGAAAGATCTGCTGTGTTGCAGTAGATTTCTCCTGCCAAGCCTTCCCACTGTGTGTCTGGATATTTGCTTTTATAAATGAAGCTGACAAGTGGCACAGAAACAGAATTGTCTGTGGTCAGGCCTCTCAGGTACAGAAACTGGGGCTGCAGGCTAACTTGGATGTGTGGGTTGTGATGTGTGGGTTTTGTCAAGATGATAATTTAGAGTGAAATGAAATGGATACTTTTGTGTTCCAGTGGATTACAGCTGCCATCTAACTTAATTATGACAAAACTGTATTATGATTCCTCCCCCCCAGCTGCATCCTTCACACAGGGTTAAACCTGCATATGCAATTATTTTTGTATAGCTTTCTGGCAAGGTTTAAAGCGCTCACGCTCAAGCAGTAAGTGTGGAGGGAATCCATGTGGATGAGGGTAAAGGTTACAGATTCTAATTGTAGTGTATTTGTTTGATTTGTGCCCTTCAAATCAATTTTATAGAGGAAATTTTTCTATCTGATTCTGAGATTCTTTGTGTGTGCTACTGAGGTTACTGCATCTTGTTCACAGTTTGTTTGGAGAGATGCTCATCAGTGGAAGAGAGAGGGAAGAGGCTGACTGCTCAGACACATGTGACCAAAGCTATATGTGGTGGATATTATTTTACTGTGTAGTACGTACTGATTCCCATACTCGGAGTTACATTACTGCCACCTCAAAATCTCAGAAGCAGATTAGGGTTAATAGAAAACTAGTGATCTACCTAACCTTCCTCAGGTGAGCTAAAAATGCTCCTCCAGATTTTGCTAGATTATATTTCATAATTTGGAAGAGACAAGTAATGTACAGTGTTTGTGCACACTTCCACGCTGTCTTTTCTGCACTGTAACATGTCAGCCACATTCCATGATGGGTTGCTCCTCGTCAGACTCTTGTTTATTTGTGAAAGATGTTGCTGCCAGGCTTCACAGGGACTAGCCCTGTTTATCCATGGAGCAGGAATAGGCTGGCAACATGATATTCATCCCTCCCCTGAGTGTTTCTTAGGTGGAGTGGCTCCTTATGGATATGAAGAGCTGAGGTAAACGTTTTTGAAGGATCTTTGTTAACACAGTAATTAATCACCGGAAGCAGATGGAATGTAGGGATCATTAATCTCTCCTGCAATCACAGGATGATAAGACTTCAGGTAAAGGAGATATGCTTACTTTGAGAACCCTCCAAGAATGCCTTGTTTTCACCAGGAAGGGTACTTTGTGTTTTAAGAAGGCTGAATGATCATTGCATAATTTGTTTGTGGGTTTTCGAAAGTCTGGGATTCCAAGTATGCATTTTGAGCCCAAAGCATTTAAACTATTGAAAGAATTGAGAACTTCTAAAAATCATCTTAGCGTCAAGTGCAGGAGGGAAATGTTGAGGTTTAATCTTCACTTTAAACTACTGTTGATCTATTTGTAATAGCTGTAAATGTTTTTAATTGAGAGAGACCATTCTTTTGTCTTAAGATCTTTTTCTTTCCTTTTCTCTCATTAATATTGGTACCTCTGGTCGAGGAACTGAAACACTAAATTAAATGCTCTGTTGACTTCCCTGTGGAGATAACATGCCAGGAAAACAGATGGCTTTTTTTTTTTCATAGTAAAGTAATTTTATCATTTGCTTCAGTGAGTATTATCTCTGTAGTTTGTTATTACGTGGCAGCTCATGTGCAAATGATGCTTATTCATTAAAACACTAACAGTATTTGAATCAGGAAGGATCCTTACCAACATAGATACATGCAGCAAATAAAGTGAGATTAAAAACATGGGAAAAAATAATGGGAGAATTTCTGGACTTACATTACATGTAGAACTTCAGGGCATTCCATGTACCTTGAGTTGCCTTAAGTGTGCAAATGACAAAACTTACAGTTGCACGCGGTGGTTACATGTGACTTTGAGGGGAAATAAGAGTGAAAACAGTCCTAAAATGAGAAAGTACTCTAATGTATTAGAAATGTGTTTAAAATATGTATTTTAAATAATTTCTGAGAGACTTCCTTTTTGATGTGTATGCATTCACAAACCTATGTAGTTGTTTCTTAACAGCAACTGTTTTGAGAATTGAATGCTGTTTTCATCTAAATGATTTTACTAGCATTTGATATTTTGAAAACATAGTAGAATAGATCTTTACTGTTTATCCCTGAGCAATCAATTAATCCAGAGGCAACTACAAGTCATGTACTTCGCTGCTGAGCAATAGCTGCAGCCCAAAAAGACAGGATTGTTTTCCTTGAACAAGAGGAAAATAAAATCTGTGTATAAATATGAATCAGTTGTATCCTGATTTCAACACAATAGAGTTTTATATCTGCTTTATCTGCTGCTTCTCGTTTTAGACCCTGGTAATTAGCTGAAGAGGCTGGAATGTAGAATAACAAATGTTACACTGGTTATTACTAAGTCTTATTCAGCTGTCATCTTCATGTTACTTCACTTTTTACCAGTACTGTGCAGTCTTGACTTTATGATATAGTATGTAGTTTCGCATGGGTGGACCACCTGAGAGACTTCACGCACACACCAATATGATGTTAAGGAAACTTCAACTTTATTATTAGCCCGACGTCTTTTATACAGTTATGCACATGATTATTTAATACTTGATTGGTTACAAAACTGTTCATACGCCTAACACTATATTCTTATTGGATAGATAGTATATCTTTATTTTAAAATTCTCTTCCTTCACACCTAACTACAACATCTTGTTTATCTAATTGTTGTTATGTTATTGACCTTCAGCTACAGAACTTTCTCAAAACCATCTTGCAACTGCACTTGTTATGTGAACTTCAATTCCAAAACTTTTCCCCTAAACTGTCAGCAGCTGGTTCACAGACATTTCTACCCAAAAGGTTCCCTACAATAGTAAGATTTTTTTCTTAGTTGTCTGAGCATTTGAGTGAACTTTGGTCAGTGTTGTCTGCATGATATGCTGTTCACATCAGGCTCAAGAAATTTGGATTTGCAAGTAAGATGTGTGGGAATGTGTCATGCTGGCCTGGAGGGGGATAGAGCTCAGTCCCTCGTGAGTCTAGGCAGTCAATGCTATGTTCAGTAAGGTACATAAGCCATCATCTCCGTGTGTTATCATATGCCATGGCTATAGGTAACTTCCTAACACCATCTGATAAATGTACATACTGTAGTAGTGGTCTTGTGCCTGTCTTCCAACAAGCTATAGGAGGAGAGCTGGAGGGGTCAGGTTTCACTATGCACTGGAATAAGGACTTTCTCTGAAAAATTTTGTATAAACCCTTGAGTTATCATTGGAGAATGTTTCAAAATCATCATCTGTTTCAAATACAAACTTGCCAGTATCTGTGCTCGTGTGTATAGTTGATTGCTGAAAGACAGATGCTTTGATCAGACAGGCCACGGAGGCAATGGTACAATGATATTTTCATGTTGTAAAATACTGTCTCTGATTTGCTTTATTCTTAGATTCAAAGGGAAAAGAAACTGCAGCAATGAAAGCTGACTTACTAAGGGCTCGCAATGTGAAGAGGTATATTAATCAGCTAACGGTGGCAAAAAAGCAATGTGAGAAGAGAATAAGGCTCCTGGGAGGGCCTGCTTATGATCAGCAGGAAGATGGCACTTCTGATGAAGGTGATGGCCCGCAGAGTCAGAAGGTATAAATCGCGTTGTCTGAAGCTTATTCTAAATGTGTTAGTACTGGACCATATCACCTCACTGTCTTTAATCCCACCCTTCCCCCAGGAGTCAAGCACAAATTAATTGCTGCATGGTTTATTTATCTTGGGAAAAGATTACTAAAGTATCCAAAAAGACTTATTGATCTCTCAGCTTGGAATGTAGCTAAATGTGAAACTTCATAAAGGATTGAGTGGATTGTAAGCATCTGTGCTTTTTCAGATATACTGCATTCAGGGAGTTAATAAGGACATGGTAACAGCTTTCCTGAAAGTAGCAGCTTACTTACAAATAAAAGATTGCCAACATATGCGCAGTATTTCTTTTATATTTCTCATTATATTCACTAGAGGAAATACCTGTGGTTTTTGGAAATACTAAATTATTCAAAACCTAACAATTACGTAAGGCAATTGACAAGATTCAGGGTAGTTGTTGCAGAAAAACTCTGGTAAAGCTGCTGACTGAATGCTGACTGGTTTTCAATATCACTGTAGTCTGGAATTAGAAAAAACTACTGTTGTACTAGTCAGCATCTACAAAAATAAAATCATGACTACTTCGCCTTGCAAAACTTTAGTCATTTTAGTGACTTCTTTATGTAATCTTCTCTGTCCCCTTTGGGCAAAGCATAGTAGCTCGTGTATTAAACGTGAAAGAAGATTTCATGTAGGTAGAGGATAACTTAACCTCTTCATGCAGGGATCTTTAACTTTTATTATGTCCTTATAATAATTGTAACTTAGTAGTATGTAAGAAAAAGTAGCATGATGAAGAAATAGTTCTTACTATTTGTATTTTGTTTTTCTTGAGTAAGATTCTGAAATAGAACAATTCCCTGCTTCTCACTTGTCCCTAAAGCATGATTTTAGATGGTGTGTCATAGATTGTGCCAAGGCAGTCCTGATCTCTTTCCTGAAGCTGGGTGTAGCAAGAGGTGCCAAGGAGAAAAGGCAAGAGGGGAGCATGTGGCAGCACTGCATGAGCCACTGATGCCACTTTTGGTGCCTGCTGAGATGTTATGAACTTTGTTCAGGAATGGAGTCTAGTAGTGAAGCTGCGCTGGATAGGGGCAGGGATTGGCCAGAAATATAATAAAATATATTAATGTAATTAAAATCAAAGGAATTAATGAAGTTCATGTTGCGTGTTTTATGAATGTTTTTTTGGTGGCAGTTGCTGACCTGGGATTGTGTCTTGCAGATATACCAATGAGCAGCTCCCTATCGAGTTAATGATACTATTAATATGAATAAAGACTCTTTGCACAGGCATTTGTTGCAGTGATGGTGGAAACACTAGCATCTGAGGCAGCTCTGCTTCTAAGCTTTTGATGTGTTTCTGTGACGAAGCCCCAGAACCCCCTCCATAGCCACGTCAGTTTAGAAAATAGGAAAACTCTTCTCTCTTCTGTTGTCCCCAACTCTCATTTGCCATGAAAGAAGCTGAGGGAGGTTGGATGAGAGATGAAGGTGGGATGAGAGAGAGAGGCTATGCTGTCCCCTGAGCACAGAAAAATGCTCAAGGCTTAGCTGAGGAAGCACTCTCTTCACTGTTGCCTCTTCCCATCTTCTTTTAGCACTGAGGCAGCTGCAGTCTGGGTTCTTATTTCAAGGCAGCCATTGTCATTTTGGATGTTGACCCCTCCTATATGGGCAGTATTGACTGAACATTCAAGCTTTTTTCTAGGCAAAAGGGAAAGGCATTGTTTAGGATTTAGTAGATAAAATAATGTTGGCATGTTGCTGCTGGTGGCCCATAATTTCTCCTTAGAGTTTGGTTGTGTCACCTTTTCTGTTGAGGTAGCATCTAACTTGTAGAATAACTAGTTTGTGCAGAAGAAACTGTAAGTTTGCCTTCATTTCTTCAACTTGCTTGAAAAAGGTCAGAAATGGCCATTTACTGGTGGTGTTTTGAATTAATATTTTATGTAAGTGTGGTACAGAAGCTTGAATAGGTTATTAACTTTGTGGAATTTTTGATAGTAGTTGAACAAAGAATTGACTAGTGAACTAAACTTGTATTTTGATTTCAGTTATGCATCTTAAAGAAAGCTTTATCTTCACTGCAGTAGTAGGGGAGTAATAGCATTGCTGGTAAAAACGCATGGAGATGGATTATTTGGAGCTGTCAATGTTCTCCTCTTACAGATATAAGAATGAGAAATTATGTACTTTGAAATACAGGTGGTTTTTTTTTTTCTTTCACAATAGAAGATAGTTATAAAATGGTGTCAGTTTCTGGTTTGATTATGCAGCGTTGTGATTTTTATTCATTTGACTTAGTACACGTTTTACTCACTTCATTTTCCTGAATCCAGTTTCTCTAGGGAAATCCTGAATATGTGAATTATAATCAAATGCTTATAAGCAAACAAACAAACAGACAAACCACATCTACTCTCTGTATCTGAATTCTGTCATTAGCTCTGATACTGATTTGTATTCTGCCCATGAAGTTAGATTTGTTTTCAGAGAAAATGCAGTTTGAATTAGTGTAATATATGAAGCATCTCTTCTACTTAATGGTCAGTGCAGTTTCAGTCCATTTTCTTAGAAACTGTGCCTGCACAGTACTGCAGTAATAGAGTTCTTGTTGTCTGTGTTCATTCAGCAAAAGATTTTTGTTTTCCCCTCTGTCTTTAGCACAACAGCCACACCACCTTGTCTGTGAAATTTGACATATGTAGTCACAGCATCTTTTTAGTGGAGCTGTTTTGTGAATCATGAGTTATAAGAGGAGATCTGGGGATCTGATCCTTAACTAGTTGTGAAATAGCATGGAAACCTGTATTTTGAGGCGGAACCAGTTCATGTCCATAATCCAGTGATGAGGACTAAGATGAAACTCCTGCAGAAGACCTTGTTTCCATTCATCTGTGGATAGGTGTTGATTTAACTGGTGACTTACCAGATTTTCACTGTGATTTCCAAGCTTCAGGTTGTAAGATCATGTTATGTCAGGATATATCATATTACAGAATTTGGCAATATTAAGAAAACAAGTTTCAATTGTTGTTCCCCTATTGCCTGAAGATGGGGGTTTCTTATGACAGAAGTATGTTCATGAACATGTGAGTCTCAAGGCAGGGATTTTTATATTATTGTTGGTGCAGTAAAATAGTAAGCTACCTTATGTAGTTAGTATGTACTTGCTGATATGTAACTAATCATTGCATTTAGTTCAGCTACTGCTTTATGTGACAGTCTTCTGATGACTTACCTCTTTTTAAAACATAACAAGATGAGTATAGGCTGTAATTTTAGTCGGTATACAGACAAAGCATTAGTTAATGCAACTTGGAAAGACAGACATATTTTTCCAGAATTATTTTTTACATTCCACTTGTTCTTGTCATCTACCAAACCCAAAAAAATCCAAAGCAGCAACCAGAAGTCCTGCAATCTGACTGTGTGCCATCATACCACCTACTGACCCAAATTCTGTTCATCCCAACCATCTGCAGTGCTGTTTCCAGATTTGTTATGTTTATTCATTGTAGGCCAATATGGTTGTAGTGAATCGGAAGCTGGTGTGTTGCAAAGAAATATAGTACAATGCACCTATTCCATGTCTGGTGTCCATGCAGACCCTTCCACATTATCTAGTTGTTCTGTGTTCTTCTCCAGCGAAAGGTTGTGTCTATCTTTAGGGACCTGCCGGGACCAAGTCTCTGCCTTGTAGGGCCAGGAAAAAGGCTCTTCTGTGTGCGTGTGCTAGGGATGCTGGTTAAAGCAACCTGCTTGGGGAAAAATATAAAGAAACTAAACCCTTCCTAGTCTTAGGAGGAGCCTGTGACCAGCTGTGGTATATTAGTTACTTTCCTCTTGGAGCAGGGAATTTATGTGGCAGCAGTAAAGCAGCTGGTTTTTCCAAACCCAGAAGCTGCTCTCGAGTTAAAAGGATTTGAAGGGTTGCTGTTGAGGCTAATAATTCTAAGATTATGTCTGCTAACTGGATATTAGATTTGAGGGTGTACACATGCCCTAATGCCTGCAGATGTGCCGGCATAGCTTACAGCTTTGTACTCTAATCTGTGGTGATACTGAGTTATAAAGTGATCTTTTGCTCAGGATTACAAATTACTGCAGAACTTCTTTCTTTAAATCAGAAAAGGAAAGATCCTCCACAGAATGTTTGGAGGTCAAAAAGGACTGTCATGATTTAACCTCCAGCCATTGACAAAGCCCCATACAGCCATTAGCTTGCTCCCCCACCAGCAGGATTAGGGAGAGAATCAGAAGGGTAAAAGCTGGAAAACCCATGGGTTGATGTAAAGACAGTTTAATAGGGAAAGCAAAAGCCACACACACAAGCAAAGAAAAACAAGGAATTAATTCACTCCTTCCCATGGGATGGCAGGTGTTCAGCCACCTCCAGGAGAGCAGGGCCCCATCACATGCAACGGTTACGTGGGAAGAGAAACATCATCATTCCAAACTTCTCCTCCTTCTTCCTCCCACTTTATATACTGAACATGATGTCCTATGGTCTGGAATATCCCTTGGGTCAGTTTGAGTCAGCTGTTGCAGCTGTGTCTCCTCCCATGCACCCCCAACTTCCTTGCCAGCATGGCTGTGTAAAAAGCAGAAAAGGCCTTGGCTCTGTGTAAGCCCTGCTCAGCAATAACAAAAACATGTCTATGTTGTTAACCCTGTGTTCAGCAACACAGCCTCATATCATCCACTGGGAAGAAAATTAACTCCTCATAGCCACAACCAGCACACATGCATTTTATGATAACTTTCCACCTCAAAACTAAAAACCTCTCGTGTCTACCACGAGAGGTTTTTATTGAAGCTTTAATAAAATGTTTTTAGAACAGCATTTGAAACACATTAAATAATTCCAGGCTAGTCTAGCCTTAACCAAAGAAAAACAAAGAACACATTTGTGAGGTCTCATTTCTGCAAGAGAAGTTTAAATAGGCTTTTCTGCCCATTAATTTAGCTTTTAGTTTAAGTGTTTTAGGAGGTTTGTGTAAAACTGTTATGAGGCACCACCACATTGATTACCACGGAACACTGGTGCAATGGGCCCTTTTCAGGCAAGAGAGATGTTTGCTCTTGCCTTGCTCCCTGCAGCAGCACTTACCCCCAGTTACCTTTTGAGAGGGGAGGTTTGTTAGTTACCCTCCTTGCTGGCAGTCTGAGTGAGGATACCTTGGATAATAGAGACATAGAGACCAAGGTGACCTCTCACTCAAGAAGTGACACCACATGCTCCCTGTTGCGATGTATTACCTCTGCTATTATTTACAGAGCTGACAGTCCCTGAGATGAAGACATCTGTTCAAGAGGCTGGAAGATCTTCTCCCACTTGTATTTTAAATCATTGTCCTTGGTAAAATGATTGAATAGAAAGTATGATGATGCACACCAATGCTAAACTACAGATTGGCCTTTAAATTATCATCTCTGTGTTGTTCTCTTTGACAGCCTGATCATCATTTCTGTATTAAGCCTGGCTTAAGCAAGGCACTCCGTCATTCAGTAAGGATTATAGAGTGAGCTCTGAAAGGAAGATATTCATATACCTGAATAGCTCTAAAGCTAAGAGCAGGTCATGTCCAAGAGATATTGGTATGGCAAAGGATGAAGAGAAGAATGGCACATGGACTTTGAAGATGAAAATGAGCATTTCAGCTGAGACAAACATAATTTAGTTAAACACTGGGGGGAACTATTTCAGACAGAACATAGGTGGCTGTAGTAGTTAAAGAACCACCTTTAGCTTGGTTCATTAAGGAAGTAATTTGTGCTAGTAATTGAGTGTGTGCCCATGTATGCAGTTTCTATCTGTATAGTTTGAGACCAGGAAACTGTTTTTCCTACATGTAACTTGGTGATAGAGTCTCACACTTATTAAGTTTAGAAAAATGAGTTGTCTTCCCAAAAAGAGAGAGGTGGTGATACATGACCTGAATGGTATTATTATTAAGGTATCAGAAAACCCATATTAGAGAAATTATTAATGCCTCAGTCTCAGAGTTCACATCTTGCTCCATACCAATGAACTTTACTATAAAATGAAAAATCATATGAAGATAAGACTCATGGGCCCCAGTGCTTAAGGATCTGCTTTTCTTTTCAAAGGAAAAGGTGCGAGTTAGTTCCTGTGAGTAACAAAGCAAGAGGCCAAAACCACTTTGGTTGGTGTATTTGGATTCCTGGCAATATAAGTAATGGCTCTAAATGAGAGACATGAAAACTGGTGCAGCTGCAAGACTGAAAAGCTGGAGAGGAAAGGGTGTTTGTTTTTGATCAGATGTTTTGAAAATTGGTCCTATTTTTCAAAGAAAGAGAAGGTTGTTCATTTTGTTCAGCATGAGAATTTCTGTTCATTTTATCAGGGAGGTGTTTTGTTTTCAGGTGTTTGTCTTAAAGAAAAGGCTTGGATTCACAAAATAGTAGAGGATAAGGAAGTGATAATGGACTTTTAATGCAACATGTTAATGGCTGCAGCATCTGCTTGGGCATGAGAAGTGTTTCATTTCCTATTCTGCCTGATGTACACCCTCATCTCTCTTCTCAGGAGAAGTCCTGAGCATTATATCACAGAACATACTCTTTCCTGGCTGCATTTCTGATGTTTTTCAATAACAGTTAGTGGGAACTGGCCAGCAAATGCCCTGGCTGCCAAGGTATTTCATCTTTCTCTGTGTCCCTGGTAATTGAGATACATCTCAAAGTTCTGTGGCCTGTGGTATGAAAACTGCTGGTGTTACTCTTTGCTTGGGACAAGTAAAGAACAGATCAGTTTGCTTCCAGCTTGGCTCCCCTGCTTTGCAGGAACATTGGAAGATAAATTTTTGACAATAGTATTTAATGAGTGACTTGAAATGCCATCTTAGTCCTTTGGAATGTAGTCTTGTCTCCTGGTCAGAAAGATGTGGAAATATTTACTGTATGATAGGAGCATAGGTGCATTTATCTTCTAAGTACTTAAGTTTTTCTTGTTTTGTTTTTTGTTTGTTTGTTTGTTTTGGTGGTTTTGTGTTTGTTTTGGTTTGGGTTTTTTTGTTTGTTTTTTTTTTTTTTAAATGAAGCAAAACTGTTACTGTAGAAAGTCATTGTAGTTGAATCTAGTATATGTTTGTGGAATTCATAGTGCTCCATGGGATGAAGTGAACAGATTTTCCCAATAAGGGATGGAGAGAAGCTAAAGTTAGGCATTTTCTCAGTTTTTATTCTTAGTTTTTCCTTCTTCAGATTCTTCAGTTCGAAGAGATTTTGGCCAACCCTTCATACCGAGAGCACTTCCGAATCTACATGGAAAGGATGGACAAGATGGCTTTGATCGGTCTTTGGGAGTCTGTGGAGAACTTGAAGAGTGCTAACAAGGTGGAAGAAATTGCAAGCATATATGGCTTTGTACATTGACAGCAATCCCTGCTTGTTGTGATCTTGATGTTAGGAAATTTCTTTATCTTCTTAAAATATCAGTAACATAGGATGGGTGCTAAGCAATTTGAGTTTTTTGAACTACTTCGTGTCAATATTTGAAGATAATATTGCAATTAGAATCTGTGGGCTGTTGTGATGATGGTTTACTGTTGTTTAGTGTAGGAACATTCTGTAAAAGGGATACTTTATATGCAAAAATAGTAGAATTATTTCCCCCTCCACCGGAGAATAAACTTGCAGTGATATATTGGCTTTACTTGTATCAGCTCATGTGAGACCTAGAAGTGCATTCCCATTGGATAGTCTGTACATAAGCTTCTCATCTTGCTAATTACAGGTAGCCCATTCAATCCAAAACAGTGTAAACATGTTTTTAAAATCCTTCTTTAAAAGACCTGTCCATATTCTGTTGCTGGTAAATTTCTCCAGGAATGCCACACTACTCTTAGAGGGAAGAAGCAATGCTGTATTGTAATTTGTGCAAAAATAAAGTAGGAGTCAGAACCATGAAACAAGGATAGGAAATACCAGTTAAAGTTGCAAGAAGTATCCTGAACCAATGCTGTATAGCAAGAATAGAGGACAAATTTGCTGGTTTTGAGCAGTGAGGTGGATTTTTGGGGGAGACTATTAAACCTCCAGGATTCACGCTAGCATGAAATACAAATTTCATTATTTATCTCAGTTATCTTTTTATTCACTGTAATTTTGCTGCTGTCTTATGTATAAAGGTTCTAGTCCATTGGAAAATAACATCCTGTAAACAAAGTGGCAAACTGTTGAGTGTGAGGAGTGATGATTGATACAATATGAAGAAATTACTAACAACCAACTCAAGCTAGAGAGTGTTCATAAAAACACTTTGTCAGGCACTGTGAAGAGAGTTCTATATATCAGTTCTGATTTGCAAACTGTTGTGATTGGAAAAGGTGCTGTAAACCATTTTATGACCTTTCAGCTATGATTTTGCTCTTTGCTTTCAAAATGATATGTATATACATATGTATATTTATGTATATGTCATTGCAGGGGCAGCTTTGATTGCAGAAAGGTAGTGTCCTGCAGCCAGGTGGCTGTGATGTTGTCAGATGAGGCAGGCAAGAACACTGTGCTTTACTAAGAGAGTGGATAAAGCCTTTTTAATTCAGAGCAGTTTAGGGAGATGACAATTGAGAGATCTGATCATGGGCTGTGCTGCACTTCCTCTTTCCCGTTCATTAATGCAAAGTTCAATCCTGTGCTCAGTGAAAATACCCAACCTCTTGTACTGGTAAATATCTCTTCAGTTGTGCTTTTTTTCTTTTCTTGTTTCTTTTTTTTTGTCCTTTTGTGTCTCATATTAATTATAATCATGTCTAAAGTGAGTTGATCCTATTCAGCAGAAGACAGGAGAGCTGATACAGCTGAGCTTTGCAGTGTAAACATGAAGTGGTGACCACAATGTTGCTCTAGCACTTTTCTTCCTTTTAATACCAGCTTCTGGAGCATACTTTTACAAGCATTGGGTGCGGAAGCTATGACAGTTTTAGAGCACAGCTGTTTCTTGTTGTGACAAATATAAATACTTAGCTTGTAAAACTGACTGCTTAGCATAGGTGCACAGGCAGACAGCATGCTTGTTCTCAGTAAGAGGTTCACAGATGTGTTCTCATACATCTGGATAGGAAATTAGCTTGATTATCCTTCAAATTATGCACCTGGATCCTGAGTCATCCTGATATTTTTAACACTTTTTCATTATTCTTTTCTCCTTCCCTCTCCCTGCTTGCTTCCTAGCCTGAAATACCTCAGCTGGTGAGTGAAATTTATCAGAATTTTTTTGTGGAAAGCAGAGAAATACCTGTGGAAAAATCCCTTTATAAAGAAATACAGCAAAGCCTTGTGGGAAATAAAGGCATTGAAGTATTCTACAGAATTCAGGCAGATGTTTACGAAACTCTAAAGGACAGATACTACCCCTCATTCATTGTCAGTGATTTATATGAGAGATCAGTCAAGAAGGAAGAAGAAAGAAATTCTTCTCAGCTAACTCCCGAGGACAAAGATGAAGTGGTGAGTCACACAAACAATTCCTTTCCCTGTTATTTAAGCTGATCTGAGAGACGATCCTGAGAAAAATATATAGTAACCTCTTCTATCCTTGAGCTTTGGACTACTCTTCTTTTTTTTTCTGATATGTGTCATCACTCTTATAGTTTCATCTGTTAACACTTGTATATTGACAAGCTCTTTGAAACAAAATGGTACAGAGTGACTGACTACTTAAACTTGAAATCAGTTAAGGTAGATGTTTCAGATTTCCAAGCCTTCTGTATTTCACGTCTTTCATTATGCGCCTTAGTAACAGAGAATGCAGAATATATCTCATAGAAGCTCAGCTGGTCTGCTTTCCAACGAAGAAAACTTCACTGAAACATCAGTAGGTTTCTGCCCAGATGTTGTCTGTGCTGGTCTCTCATGCATTTCCTAGATACTAAATAGGTATTAAAAGTTGCATAAAAGAGAAGAAAATGAATGAAAAATATAATCTTAGCATGGTTTTTTTTAATTCATTGGATAAAGTGATAGGCCATTTTAAAAGATAAATCTAGCAGAAGAACTCTAAGTACTAAACCAGAGCATTCAAAATGTCACAAGCAGTAATCCAATGGCAACTCTTCTTGGGGTGGGTTTTTTCTGTGGATTGTCTAAATCAGTCATGTCAGGGGAACTTGTGTTGTGATTATCGAAGAACTTTTTGACAATAGCAAGTCTCAGACTAGTGAGTGCATCTTCCAGTTCAACTGCTGCTTCAGATCAGCATGGATGTCTTCATTTTACATATGAACTTGCTCAGAACACAGTGAAATGTAACAGTTTGTCTAAAACTGGATCTAAATAAACACATAAGCAGAATTCAGAAGTGCTGATCTGCATTCTGCCCTTTAGAAACAATTTTTCCAGAACATAAGATTTTTGTATTTGCTGCTTAAATATGGCTTTCATTTCTGTAGGTGACTTATTCTAGTCTTTGTATTCTGTATATCAGCAAATCTGCAGAGATGAGCGGTTATAAGTAAATTACTTCCAATATGTGCTTTTAGAGCTTGCTGAATCTTTTCATTGTTTGTTTTTCCCTGTATTATTTCCCTTGATAGAATATTCAAGGCATGTTTTCTAGTTTTCTCACTGCTAACTCAGCTATGTGTTGAGGGTTGTAGGTACTTCAAAAGCTGTGTGTCTTTACCAGTTTTGTCCAGTATTTTCTAAAGCATTAAATGTTGTGGGTTTGAATCTCTTCATATGCTTTATTCAGACTCTGACACAGATAACCATTTCTCTAAGAAAACTGACAACACTTTAGGGCTACCTGTTCTCTGTCAGATAACATCTAGTGTAGCTGCCAAAAAATTAGGTTTTTGGCATCAGCATCATCTGTCCTTCCTCTGAGTCCTTGGATATGTATGTGCCAGATTTGAAGTCTGTGTCTGCCCTGAAATCTTAAAAGACTAATGGATGCCAAGTCTCCCGATAGGATTAAAGCTGTGGTGATTTTTTTTTAATTTTTAAAAATAAATATAAATTAAGTATAAATATATAAAATTGTATATACTGATAGAGTATCTCTTGAATACAGCAGTTCTAATGGCACTGTGCCATGCTTCAGGGTCTTCAAGGTGAAAACAAATTATAGGAAATTCTTTCTGAAGCTTCCATTGGTCTTTCAAATGTTGGTGAAAATGCAGTATGTATAATACATTTGTGGGATTTTTCCCCTCCCCATGCATAGGAAACAACAGCTCAGAAATCAAATGTTTCTGGAGGGATACATATTGTTAGCAAGTAGTGATTGGTTTTGGGTCTACATCCTTCCTGGGGCACTATGGGAGTTACTTTTCTTTATTTTCTGTATATTTCACTGCTATAGCTGGAGAGGTTAAAAACTCATCTAGCACATTCGTGAAGGTGAGGACAAAAGTATGAGCCGTGATTAAATGTGAGAAAATCCAAGTCACAAGATAGGAGTCAGGACAAAGCCAAACTGCTGGTTCTGCTGCAAGTGGAACAAGCTCTTTCTTCTTTCCAGTCTGTTACCACTTTCTGTTTCCTGAACAAACCTCCTTCAGAAGGTCACAAGTAGAAATACAGAAGCAAGCAGTGCTTGCATTTGGCACTTTGAGGAAACAGGGTCTGGTGATTGCATTGGTGCTGCATTGCTAAAATAAGAATGAAGTCTGTGTTCTGTATCACTCATAGAAATGAAAGCCATTATCAGTTTAGCAATCATGAAAACAGCACAATCTGTTATTATCTCAGCTTTGAGTGCTTTGGTTGTTTGTTTGATGAATTTGATAATTTGAATACAGGTAACTTGGTCTTGTAATTCTAGCATTTCTGTGATAAACCTAGTGGTTCAGTAGTGGTTTTTGCTTTAAGTGTCTGAGAAGTTAATGACACAGAAATCATGTAACCTAGCTCTGGGAGCAGAGTCTCACTGATTTGTAATTAATTGCAATTCTTTGTTTACTGGTACTAAACTTCATATGAAAAGTCTTTCAGTTCTTCTGTGTTGAAAATAGCATTTTGATTCCTTTTTTTACCTCCATGCTTCCTAACAAGTATAAGGGTTTTATTTTATGATTCTGTTCAATAGTGTTTTAAATAACAGCCAATATTGTTAATTATTATTATTTGTATTACTGTAGTTCCAGGAGTTGACAACAGGTTTCCATGAGCTGAGGTCTATACAAGTGCTTGAAGGCAGTCTCTGACCTGAGGAGTTTACAGTCCATGCAGAATAGACAGAAGAAAAGACAGGGTGTAAAGCTAATGTTCATTACTCAGCCACATAGCAGGCAAATGCAGAACTGGGAAAGGGCATGGATTTCTTAACCTAGAACTCCTGACTTCTGCATTATGTTACCCTCTCCTATGAGGATCGCACTAAGGTGATTATTATTGTTGCTACTGTATCTTTTCTCAGCCTTTTTAATGAAGACTTAAAATACAGTGGAATTTACAGTAGAATTGTCTCCTCTAAAACTCACTAATTTAGTAGAGATGAGACTTCCTTCTATTAGCTTTTTGTTAATATATAAAGATACAGCTTACTTAGTGGGAACATCGTTAAAGAACATGGAGCTGCTGTTCATGAGATTAAACTCAGCTTCCCACAGATAAATTTAGATAAATCCAGTCACAAACAGACCTCAATGATCTTTGAACATGGCAAGAATAAAAGCTGAGTGCTGTGTTTGCTGGATCTCAAGGTCTTTGTTGCCTATTTGGGGATGCACAGTAAGAAAGGGGAGGCTGAGGTAAATGCCAAAAGATGTTAAAGAGAATGTCACATGAAGATGTGAAGTCTATTTTTTGCATGCCTGTAGTACACAAGACAGAGAAAGCTATTGGTTTGTCTGAATGAATATATGATAGTGGTTTATGAGTTTAGGGTAAGGCATATGTGCTTTTAACACATTTTTATTAGCACTTCTAAAAATAGCAGTAAAATCTGTTTATGAAGTGAAAGGACTTGGTTTAAATTGTTCTGCAGGATGAAAAATCTGTTTTGTGAAGATTTGTGGGAGGACTGTTGTTAGAACTGTGAGGGCTTTTTGGTTTTATTCCTCACTGCGCCATCTCATTATCCTTCAGCTCAGAGCTAAGTATTTGCTTGTCTATTTGGCTCTGAATATTGATCATAACTATTAAGCTGTTGTTGCTTTTAAAATAAACTTTAATTCTACCTCTCATTTACACTAAAGCCTTAGCTTGAAGGTCATTTTACACAATCATCAAGAGTTGCCAAAGAACTGTAATAGGAATGGTAATGAGGCTTTGTTGAGGTTTTGGAGTTTGGTTTGGTTTTTTGTAACAGACTGATGTTTCATGTTAGATCTGGTGGTTGGAATATCTGTTATACATACATTTTTTTCTATATGAAGAACGTTGTCTATATCAAGTATGTTCTTACACATAAAATGCTTAACAAGAAAACAGTAACCCATCCCTCTCCCATCCATGTAAGTGTTCAAGGCCAGGCTGAATGGAGCTCTGAGCAGTCTGGTCTAGTGGAAGGTGTCCATGCCCATGGCAGGGGGATTGGAAATAGGTGACCTTTGAGGTCCCTTCTAGCCCATACATTCTATCATTCTATGAATAACTGTATGGCAGGGGATGTTAATGTTTCAATTACACCCATTCTCTTTTTGTAGAACCAAGGTTGTGAAGAAGCTACTGAAGAATGCAGCACAAGAATTAATGAACAGGCCAGTTATGCTGTAAATAAACTTCGCCAGCTAAATGACAAGCTTGAGTATAAGAAACAGGCTCTAAATTCCATATGTAATTCACCAAAACCTGACAAAAAGGTAAATGCCTTTACTGTCTTCAATTTTGGTTTGTTTGGATTTTTAAAAAAATATTACATATGTCTTTGTGTAACATCCAGTTGTCACACTTCACACAGGTCAGCTTGCTGTTTCAATCAACTTGTTAAATAGGAGGTGAAATCAGAGCTTAGCTTTAATTGTTGTTTTTTGTTTGGGTTTTTTTTTTTTCAATTTGTTTAAAGCTATTGTAACTAAAATTGCAAGTGTGATTTATATTGCTTTTTTTTGCCATGGAGTAACCACCACTCTCTCAGTGGTCTTGCTGCTTTGTCGGTGAGAAATAGTGTTCCTTCCTTCCCTCCCTGCCCTGCCAAGTTCATGTAATTGTTTTTGTGGCAGCCTGTCTTGTCCCTGTCTCTCCTGCAGCGCTGCCGCGGAGGGATGTGCTGGTCAACTCCCTTGCCCTCTGCTGGCTGTGAAGAGTACAGCACAACTCCATAATCCAGCCGTGACAGATTTGGTTGAATAAAGGGATAAAAAAAAGCCCCAAACCTATAAAAGTGACTGATTTCCTTTATTAGGAACTAGAAGGAAACACACTATCATCAGATGAAAAATTCTGAGGGATATGAAAGTTCAGCACTCTGGACTTGGGCTAAAAACAAACAAAAAATCTCCTTTTCTCTTGCAAGCTGAAACAGTTAAGCAGTCTGAGACATTGTTCCAGGAGAAGCAAGTGATTTGCGTATGGCTTAGGCCAACTCATTTGCTTTGCTACCAGGGGTGATATTATAGGACTGTTATTTAGATGCAGGTGGGCTAAGCTTGTCAGGTGTACTGGGGCTGCTGGTTGCAAATGGTAGGCAGTGGGTGGGACCAAAAAGTAGCCAAGGCATCCCCTTAAAATGACGTCCTGCTATGTGTGACAAAAATGTACCTGGGCATTAGTCATTGCTCAGGAGCTGGATTTTTCACACATTTGTTCCTTCACTCAGGATGAATGGTAAGATGCTGGTCTGAATAGAAGTTGACTCGTTCTCTGCCACCCCAGCTCTACCTCTAAGAGAAAGATCTGAACACTAGCATTTGAGGCTACCCTGGCTAGCTTTATTACCTCTGTCCCTTCCACATCTCCATTCTGCCAGAGGTTACTGCAGACAGCTGAAAATGTGTTTGTAGCTTTTCTGGGGTGTTCCCCTTCCAACCCAAGCCATTCTATGATTCTGTATGGCTAAACTTTATATATTGTTCCATTCACATGGATGTATCACTTCTATGTTCCCTTTGCGTTCTTGAAACATAATAGCTATATTCTTTCTATACTTAAACTCTTGGGGATGTGGGGATTGTAGCTTTACTAAAGTAGTGGGGTTTTCCCTGTATGTTTTTGTTTCTGAAATGTTCTTTTGTCTTTGAAAATACCTCTTTGAAACAGAATAGTAAAATGGATCCAGTGTCATTGTAAAGTCTGTGTTTGGTTTGTAAATGTAGCAGCTGTTTACTTATGATGAAATCTTACCAGTTCCTCTGTATTTTTGCATGTTCCTGGATGCCACTGGAGTCAATGCAATGTGACTGTAGAGCAGTCTCTATGTTGATAGTTAATAAATTAAAATACAAAATTATTCTGAAGGTTAGGTATCTGCTAGAATGTTGTTGTGTAGCTGTCTTGTAGCTAACATTTCATATTTAGCATGAGACAAAAATTCTGAACAGGACAATTACTGTAGCTCCGTAGAAGGCACCACTTCTGGTGCACGTGGTAGAACTGATAAATTTGACTGTGTGGTGTATAATATTTAAAAATAAAGTAAAAAAGTGTCAACTGCTTTTGCCATGTTTCTAATGTCACATCTTATGTATTCTTCCACCTTTTGTTGTCATACTGTCTCCTGGCAGTATGTTTGTTTACTTGTTTTTTTGCTGATGGGATGAGATACACTATTTCTCCTTTATTAGATTATGATGGTGAGTTATGTCTTGACAAGAACATATTTTTGAATTTATGCTTTCCACAATAATAAATCCTTGCTTTTTCAAAACTAAAATGAAATAAGTGGTAACTGCCTGAATGATAGTTAACATAGCCAAATTCCTAGAAATGAAATCTATTCCCAGGTTTGTGTAGTGTGTACCTGAAAGTGATAAGGAGGGTGCCTTCAGTAGTGCCTATTTCAGTAATGGCAATTTCAACTTTGTATAAAGCATTCAGTGTGTAATATACAATCCAATCTCAAGTGCCTTTTATGCTGATAATGTGATAGTAGCATGTACTTCTAATTTGATTTTTATTTTAGTATCAGGGTTGACCATTAAGATCGCTGTGTATTTTAGAAGACTATAAGAGGCATCACTGATTCTCTCACTTTTGATTTTATTTCTTTTTTTTTTAATTCATGTGAATTGTACTCCCCCTGCTTTTGTACCTTTTCTTTATGAACAGTGTCCCCAAGGACACAACTAGTCATGTTGCACAAGCTTTTCCTTACCAGTTGTAATCAATGAACTTTCCTCTGCAGATTGTTTCTAAGCTGAAAGATGAAATTACTCTGATGGAGAGAGAGCACAGTGACCTTCAGCTGCACATTGCAAGAACTGACTGGTGGTGTGAGAATCTTGGCATGTGGAAAGCCTTCATTGTTTCAGGCGAGGTATGGGATTTTATGGCTCTTTGTCTTTTGCTCAAGCTTTTGTCTGTCAGTTCAAACTTGCATGAAAAATGGAGGAAAAATGCATAGATATATATACCTTTGTGTACACTGTTTATACTTAATATTGACTTGGGAGCGGGAGGAACCCTCTTCAGAGTTCCTCTTGTTTCCAGGTGGCTACTGTGATGCATATACAAAATTTCTGTTCCTCAGACACTGTTGTAATGGAGTTATAAAAATTACCTGCATGAATATAAACTGGTTTGACAGTTTGCTTTCTTAGAGGCATTGTTTTTCATGAGAACGGTCTCTTGTTATATTACCGTGCTATCGCACTTGGATGCAGTTGTGTCTCAAAGATGCAGTACTTACACTCATTATTTTGTAGTATTATATTTAATAACAGTACAGTTTCAGGGGACTAGAATACCCAGAAAGAAAATGCTTTATATTGGTAAGATGAAGTTACATTTTGCTTTTCTTTTTTTTTTTTGTGTGTGTCTTTTTCTTCCATTTGGGCCTAGGCAGACAGTTGTAGAATGAATGTAAAAAAATTTGTAATGAAACGAAGATGTATTACCATCTCCTAGCTCTCTAACACTTGCCATGAAAGGAAATCAGTGAATGCTTGTTATGTAGTACATAACATGTACGTAAGCAATCTTCTTGACAGTATCCCTACAGAGAATTAAAGAATAATTGGGTCTCTACTGGCTTGCCTTCCTATGCCATTAAGAAAATGTTCCTGGGATGAATATAAGTAGTTATCTTGAGGTAACTTTTCATTGAAGGAAAATTATGTGCTGTTGAGTTTATTTGGTTGTGTCTTAAGCTCTTGAAAACTAGTGATAGGTCTGTCAACAATGAAAATCGTTGTCTGTAAAAGAAGAAATAAATCTAACAGCTTAAAAACTTAAGGTGACATTTTAAAAGTCAAATTCTCCTTGTGCAAACGTCTGGGTTTGGATTTGTTTTAATGCTGTTTGCAGGTGACACAGTTGAGAATTGAGGAGCTCTTAAGTTGTCTTTTAAGAGTTATCTGTAGCTTTTGATGCCTGGTTTTAAAATCTGGCAGTGCTGTGTGCAGCAAAACTGCAGAAGGGCAGCTTTGTACTAAGGGGCGCCACACAACTGCCCAGTGTCTCCCACAGTAGCAGAGGAGAAAGTAGTTTGGCTAAATAAGATGGAGGTTGAAAGAGACTTCTAATTACTTGCTGCCTTAACTATAACTTGTAAGTAGTACTGGAATAGGTAATGAACTGTAGGCTTGCATTAGTTGTCTTGTTTGCGTCTCTGTGCTTCAAAGGATAGGCTGGAGAAAACATGGATGTTGTAATTATCCAATGTTAATTAATTGCTTGGGAATATTCTGGCTGCAGCTGATTTCAGGGGGCATGAGTAGATGACACTGTCTTCCTATCTGCAAAATATGCTGTTGCTAATCCCAGCATGTTGCTCTGTGATTTTAGAGAGAGAAAAACTTGGTAGTCCTATCGTTTTGCAGTAAAGCTTAGTAAAAGTAATTTTTGATATAGAAATTAAGCAGAAAGTGTAATAGCCTATCACTGACCTTTTAAACTGATTTACTAAATCAGTTAATAGATAGTACATAAAAAAACAGAGTTACTTAAGACTTGAAAAAACACCATGTCTCCCTTGTCCAAAGTGACTGTTTCAGAGCATAAAAAAATCTATTGCTTTCATAAGGAATGGAGTTTGTACAGCTGAATAAGGGGAAAAAAATGGCATGTTTCTTACTGTTACCACACCCAGGTAAGAGGTGACTAGAAAGCTGCCCAGCGGAAAAAGGCCTGGGGACCTTGAATGAGGAACTTCTCCCATGAGAAGTGATTCTGAAAGCACTTTCATTTGCTTAACTTAACAGAAGGGAGAGGATCAGAGGAATAGGACTCTCTAGTTTGAATTCATTCATGACAGTTGTATGAGATGATGCCTATTAACAGCAGAGGACTAGTTCTTCTGGTTTAGAAGACCTCCTAACATCCCATTTTTCTGTTTTCCAGTTGACTCACTAATTTGGAAAAACAAATGCACAAGTACATAAGTTGATCAGGAATTTTGTAATGTGTCTCCATCTAGTAATCAGAATTGAAATAATTTTGCACATGGATCCTAACTTGAAGCAGGAGTACTAAATCCTCTCATTCTGAGAACATGCTTCCAGAACAGTGATTCTCTCCTGACAATTACAGTTCAGATGACCCTACACACATGCAAACCCCTGCCCTGGGAACAAATGCAGAATGGAGAATGATAGGCATGACTCAAATCAACAATTTCAGCACTGATCTCCCAGTATTCAAAAGTTGCAGCCAGGAGGTGTTTGTGAGTCACCTACAAGCACAGATCCAATCTAGCTTAGGGGTACACAGGGCAGGGACTGTTCCAGACAATCCCAATTCTTCTGAGCCATGTTTCTCTGACCTGTATTTTGGAGGCTGTTCCAGCATCTGCCTGCAGTACTCTGGCAGGAAATAGGCAGTTCCCCAAATAGCTGGCATATCTTCAGGCATTCAAGCTGGTGCTTTGTATTCTGTCCGGGTTCTGCTGCAGCTGTTTTACAGAGATATGTGAAATCTGGACCTCAGATTTGGCTTCCCAGTTGTCCATGTGCAACTTTAGGAATCACAGGGAATATTCTCCATGTACAGCTCTGAATAGCCTAAAAATATGAAGGTAGATTTTAGCTGCATGTGTTTTACAATGGTAATGTAGTCACTTGTCAAATTATCGGTCAATAGCATTAAGTGTTGTCAGACCTTTAGAGCCTTTATAGGCTTCTCAGAAAATGTATCATAATTATATGGATTTTAAAAGTTTATTCATGTCCTAATTAGATTAGTTAAATATTCTTTAAAAAAAGCTTGAAAATTATAACTTCCTCAAAAAGATTGTGAACGTGGTATTTTATAATTACCTTTCTGTTATTTGCATGTACAAGCATTCCTAGAGTTAAGTATTTTATGCATTTCCCTTATTTGCCTTTCATAATCAATTTAGCTATCTCCTCAAAATAAGTAAACAAAAATGTGTTACGAATAGGACAAAAGGATGAAATTCTTATGTCAACTCTTAGATTAAATGCAGAAATAATGTGGTCACACTGCTGCTGTGGTCTCAAGAAAAGTTGTTTAACTTCTTTGCTGTAGTTTTCCCATTTGCACAATGTGGTTAATTGGTTCTTGTTCCTCTGACTGAGGATTGTAGAGTTTGATTCATCAGTATTTTTGTAAAGTTTTTGAGTCCTTCAGAAATAAACACGCATGGCTACCACATCCTCTGTGCATGCAGAATGGCTCAAGTGAGTACAGAAATCACTGAGACAGCACCAGCTGTAACAGGGCCCAGCCGCAGAGCTGCTGTGCCTGGTGTGTGGGTGAGCCTCAACAGGGACACTGGGAAGGAAGGGTGGGAATAAAGGGAGAACACTCAGGTAAATGCAGATAGGAGAGGTGGAGTTCTGATAAGCAATCAGAAAGCTATATGGTAGGGACCTTAAAAACTGAAGTAATACACTCAGCTGTTTGAAGAAGACCTGTCAGGGAGATTTGATTGCTAGTGGACAATATTGCAAAGCTTTGTGTGAGGTGCAATAGTGGTTAGCTAGAGGAGTGATTCAGGACTGGCACAGCATTTGGGTTGAAGTTTGGGTATTGCTCCATATGTAACTTTCAAATCTCAAGAGAAGCATGGGACTGATGATGAGTGAGTTTGCAAGCCAGTCATCTGGCAGCTCAAATGTTCCACTGTTTACTTTCAACTTATCTGCTGGTTTCTTCCTCACAAGGTTTTAGAAGAGAATGGAGAACAAGTGCCCTGTTACTCTGTCATGGTGAGTTTACAGGAAGTTGGTGGAGCTGAAACTAAGAACTGGACTGTTCCCAGGAAACTCAATGAGTTTCAGAACCTACACCGCAAACTCAGTGAGGTACGAATCTCAGCTAGGGGAGGAAGAAGATACAAATTCCTGTCATTTGTCAGAATGATAAAAATTTAATACTACCAGTTTTAGTGCAGCCTTTTGGCTTTTAGCCTTTTAGAGCTAGTTTTCTGTCTGAATCTATCTGGTCTCTTACAGAGAGAGATGCTTATAAAACTTGTTTATATTTTTTTCCCCTCTTAATAATGTTTTACTGGACTAACCCAATGTCAGAATGCTATATGCTCTGCACGGTCATGGAAGACCCAACTGTAAAAACTAGACTTTGTCTCTGGCTTCCAGGGAAGTACTAGAAATGACAGCTTTTGGGGACAGAGAATGTTTCTTTTTATGGCTGCTTAACCTTTCTGTGTGATAAGGGATAAGTGGTGTGAAGGGAAGCCCCTAGCGGGTAAGGGAGGTGTTTTTCAGGGTGCTGAGAGGGGTATGGAAGGGAGATGAGAGTATGAAAGAGTCTCTTCATTTCCATTCTGAGCCAGTTATCTTTTTCTCCACATGCATGTTAAGTGAGCTCTCCTTTCTCCTACACAGTGTTTTCCATCATTAAAAAAAGTTCAGTTGCCTTCTCTCAGCAAGCTGCCCTTCAAATCCATAGACCAGAAATTCATGGAGAAATCCAAGAACCAGCTTAATAACTTTCTGCAGGTAAGAAAAAGAAACCAAAAGCAACAGATATCTAAACAGCAGAATTGAGAGAATGTTGTCTCTCTATTGCCTAAAGAGAGAGCCTACAACAAATTTGAAGTTGTCTAAAATGCCTGAAGTGGAGTTTGATTGATAGTAACCATTTCTCCAATGGTAAGTTAATTTAAACTTCAATTAATTAAGAAATCATAAGTAATGAATCCTGTAATTACCACTTTTAGCTACAACACTTCACAACAAATTCCTTACAAATGAGAACTTTTATTAAAAAAAGAAAGTTGTAAGATTAAAAACTTACATCTTACTAGTTCCAGTACTTTAGAACTAGTTTGTTAAAGTATCTTTGTGAAACATGGACTTTTTTTTTTTTCCTCACAGTACCTCTGAGCCACGACTTACACGGTTTTAGTGGATGGCTAAATATTATATCATTTGATATGTTGTTTCAGTAATTATTTTTCTTTCATAGAAATTACTCTCTGATGAAAGACTCTGCCAGAGTGAAGCACTTTATGCCTTCTTGAGCCCTTCCCCAGAGCACCTCAAAGTTATTGATGTGCAAGGAAAGAAGTCATCTTTTTCACTCTCCTCATTTCTTGAACGACTTCCTGGTGATTTGTTTTCTCATCAGGAGGTAAGTAGAAGAAAAGTAATCTTCCAAAATTTAATTAGTTATACAAAGTAAGCAGGGAAAGTCATTAGTATTTGAATGGTAGGTAATACTGAAAGGCATTTCCAAAGGTGATTTATAATTTACTGAAAGTGAACAAAGAGTCAAAAATAAGAGCTATGTAGGAATTTAAAAGGGGTTTATTAACAAAATAAGTGTTCTGCCCTTTGATAAATGCATATAGAAAAATGCATAAGCTATCACAAATAAACAAATTGTTGGACATGTAGGATTGTTTATTTCTTTGTTGAGCTCTTACTGTGTATATTTCAGAGGAGCTTTGGCAGGTAAAAATAATTATCTCTTGGGAAGATTCTCTTGGCAGGAACTACTGTGTGTCCTTAAAAATGTTAGGACAACTTCTGAAGCACAGCTAGTTTTGACCAAAAACATTGGCAAATAGGGAAGGCTTACTGAGGGAATTTGCAAATGCAGGCAGGAATCTGTGTGGGCAAACCGGTTGGAGAATTTGATATTAAGCCATAAAAACCATGTCTATCAAAATGCAATGAATAATAGATTAGTGACTGAAATAGCTTATTGACTAGAATCAACCATGCTTCCGTGGCACTGTTTTGTGTTGCTCGTGTTGCAGATATGCAAACTTCAAGGAGTTGTTTCTATTCCCCTTTTTAGTTATATGTTATACAAAATTCATATGAAATAATTTGTTATGTGCTGTATTTGTCTGCAGTGGATCGGTCTTCTGTGGGATAATTGGAGTTTGGGGAACATGTACAGTTCTAGCCTCTTAATAGGCAGAGAGGTGGTCTTGCATCTCTCAGAAATAAGAAAATTCTATATATATTTTTCAAAATCACATTCTGTTTGCTGAATGCACGTGCCCCATTTCAGAAAGTCAGAGAAACTAGATTTGCACAACAGAAGTACTGCAGTTCTAAATTCAAAAGTGCATTCGCTAAAATGACTTTTAAGAAGTAGCATAATAGCAGAGAAGAGTGCAGCTATTTGTATTTTGCTATTTAATTGAAAAACATCCTCAAGACAAAAGCCAGGCTGCATGTATATTGTATTATGTGAATGCGTAGGAGGAAATAGTTAGGAAATATGGGAGAGGAAAAGAGAGAACAAATAAACAAAGCAGGGAATTAGTAAGTAAGATCCCCTGCAAAACGTTTTTGCAGATGCTGGGGTCCATCAAGGCTGGTCACTTTTCAAACATCACCTCCTAAGGGCACAGGAGAAGGCAATTCACAAATGTCAGAAGTCAAGCAGGCGAGGCACAAGGCTGGCTTGGCTGAGCAGGGATCTTCTCTTGGAAATAAGGCAAAAAAGGAAGGTATGCCTGGTGGAAACAAGGTCAGGTGACATGGGAAGAATTCAGAGATGCTGTCTGCCACTGTAGGGAGAAAATTCTTGCAGCCGAAGCCCAACTGGAGTTGCAGCTGCCAGAAATATGAGGGAAAATAAAAAGAGTTTTTTCAAACACATTAATGGCAATAGGTAGTATAGAAATCTCATCAGCCTGTTACAGGGTGGGGAAGGTCACCTCACAAACAGGGACAGAGACAAGGCAAGGATGTTTAATGCATTCTGTCTTCAACTCGGATGATGGACCAAGGGGGTCTCAGTGCCCTGAGCTGGAGGACCATGACTGTGAGAATGATCAACTCCCAGTCAACCCTGAAACTGTGCAGGATCTGCTGCTCCAGCTGGATCCCTACAAATCTATGGGACCTGATGGGATTCATCCAAGAATCCTCAAAGAGCTGGATGATGTCATTGCAAAAACCTCTCTTGATGGTTTTTGAGTGGTCTTTGGAAACCACAGAGGTCCCAGCTGACTGGAAACCGGCAAATGTCCTGATTTTCAAGAAGGGCAAGAAGGAAAACTACAGGTCTATCAGTCTCACTTTAGTGCCTGGTAAAGTTATGGAGAAGATTATTCTGGGAAGTATTGAAAAACACCTGAAAGACAACACAGTCATTGGTCA
>VYXB01007645.1:360666-380773 GCA_013397135.1 Pachyramphus minor | reverse complement strand
AGGGGCAGGTACTGATCTCTGGCCTGTGGTGACCAGTGACAGGACCTGAGGGAATGTCTTGAAGTTATGGTAGTGGAGGTTTAGTTTAGGTTGGATATTAGAAAAAGGTTCTTCACCCAGAGGGTGATTGGGCACTGAACAGGCTCCCCAGGGAAGTGGCAACAGCACCAAGTCTGGCAGAGCTCAAGAAGTGTAAGACAATACTCTCAGGCACATGGTATGATTCTTGGGGATGGTCCAGTGCAGGCCTAAGGATTGGACTCGGTGATCCTTGTGGGTCCCTTCAAACTCAGCCTTTTCTGTGATTCTGTGCTAACTTTTTACTGAGTTTAAATTTAATACTATTTCTTATTACTTGTTGGACTAGGAGCTTAATTTCAGCTACATTGTATTATGCCAGGCACTGTGTAAATGCAGACAAAGATCATCCTACTTCACGTCTGCCTTCCCTCTCTTCTCCCTTCTTTCTCTAAGCTTAAATGTAAGAGGAGACAACAGAACTCAGATGGTGGGAATATAGGAAATTCTTAGACCCTCTGAATTAGTATGTCAAATGTTTGTCTTGGTGTAAAAATAATAAAATTAAATGGAGAGAGAGGTATTGAGGCAGTCTGGGATCAGCTCTGCTGTTTCTTGGACACCTATGTCTTTCAGTGTCATGCCCAGTTGATAGCATTTTGGATACTTTGCCAAAGCAGTTAAACTAGGGTTAAATCATTTGGTACAAGGTCATAAATTAAGTTAGTTGTTTTAAGCCACACATAAAGCTGTTACAATTGTATTCTTTTTGTAGCTGAGAACTCCTGTTTTAGTTTGTACTTTAAACTATGTAGTACAGAGTGATCTCATTTAGCTCTCTCTTTGCCTTCTACATCTCATCTCATATTTTTCAAATATATGTTAGACCAATAGTATTACCTCTTGACTGTTATTTTCAGGATTAAATACTGCAGCAATATCATATCTCTTTATATATTCAACTCCTTGGGCAGGACTAGCTTTAGAATGTATTTCTTAGCTCTCAAGGCCAAAACCAAATCAGAAAAAATGCAGTTGATATTATCTAGAAGAAGGCCTTTTAGGTTTATAAGCTTTTACTGGATAAAAATTGCATTGTGATGTAAGAATTTACACTTCTTGTTGCATTTTCTAAAAGGTAGGGGATTTACTGAAAAGCAGAAAAATAGACCAATATTGGATGATAGAATGACAAGGATGAAAGGAAGGCAAAGAGAGAGATGATTGGTATCTCTGAAAATCAGGCTGAAGAAGAAAACTTGCACAGCATTCTGACCACTCCTAATCCAGAGACTGGGGCATTGCACCAGCCTCAGTGGGGCAGGTCTGCCTTTCTGCCGCTTTGCTCTAAGAATAGGTGGGCAGGGGAGGATCCAGGAAGGCAAAGGGGCGTGTCAGCTGCCATGAGTAATGACAGGTGGTATAGTCCCGATCCTGAAGCAGATCTTCATGACATTGAGGAACAACCTGCTGCCTGCCCTTCATTCTTGAATCAGTGGTACTACCAGAACTGAGGTTGTTCAATCCATTCATCTTTAGTGAGTCTCTTCTGAATAACTCTGCTCCCTTTGGTGCTCTGAGCTTGGGTATGCTCAGGTCACTAAGTATGGTATATCACCATATTGTCTTTCTGCCTGGGACTGGTTGTCATTAATGGTACTTGTCCCTGCAATGGCTGCTTCCCTTTCCACTGCTGGGTTTTGTTACCAGTTTACTACAAAGACAGCTGGCTGGTGGCTGATCCCACTGAGTGGCTTCTGCTGTGAAGGCACTGTCTGCCAAAGGAGTCAGCTACTTGCTTCTCCCTGTGCAATAACCAGATTTTCCCCTTTTCTTCCTAGCTGTTTGTGTTGCAAACAGCTCCAGCTGGCTAGCTCCCCACCCTGGGTGTCCTTCCTGGGTGTTGCATCAGAGGAGGCTTTGCAGTCACCAACACCTCTGAGTGCCATTTCCTCCTTACAGCTCTTGCCTGCTTCCTAGCAGTGTGTGACTCCCACATCACTTGCTTTCTTTTATCTAGCTAGCGTTGGTGGGACAATATAGGCAGTAGATCCTGAAAATCTGGGCAGCATTGAGTTGCTTACTTAGGCAAGGCTGCAAGCAGATGTAGCAGTGATGATGACTCGAGCCATCCTGAGTGTCCTCATCACTCTTGTCCAATGGGAAGTGCCATCCCTTTTCAAAATCCCTAGCAAGATTCCTCTTTGCCAGATCCTGCCAGCAGCAGTTGTTGGCCCTAATGCCATTTTGTGGCATTGGGGCCACTGGCTGTGCTCCTTTCCCAGAGCATACCAGTAAGTGAATCCCTTCTGTATGAAGGATGGGGAATTGCAGTGCATACCCATGTTGTGCCTCTCTTTCTAGGAAGAAACAGAAGAGGATAGTGACCTGTCGGACTATGGCGAGGAGGTGGATGGGAAAAAGGACTCTCTTGCTGAACCATGTTTCATGCTGATTGGAGAGATTTTTGAACTGCGAGGAAGTAAGCTGTGAACCTGCCTAATTGCTAGTGGAATCTGTTGGCTGGGAAATATGGGGCACTTTGTAATTCGGATTTTTCTGCTGTTTCAATAAGTGGAAATGTTCTTGCAATCTCTGTAGCTAGTTTGTTTGTTTGGAACCAAGCTGCTCCTCAGTAGTTCATAGCTTTGGAGTTATGAACTTTTTCATTCAAAAGTGAAATTCCAATATAAAATGGTAATAAAAATTTAACTGGTAGGGGAGAGCATTTGCATTTAGAATTAAGTTCTTTGTGAAAAAAAAAATCTGGAAAAACCCAAAAAAGGACAGTAGCATCTTTTCTATAAATAGGATGCTTTTTAGAATATATAAATTCCGAGGAAGGAAAGATGGCTTTATTATAGTACATGTCTTGGGCAAAGAAATACAATTTTAATATCCATTTTAAGTGAATTATGTATGCACTTTAGTTCTACAATTTGTATAATGGAAAAGATGCTAGAATTGTGGCATCTTTAAATACTAGATATTTTTTTCTCCTTTATGTAACTGCATGATGGTAACAAAGAAAACTATTTTTGTTTCTATTTAATGTGCAGCCACACATAGTGCTCTATAAAATGATTTACAGGGTAACTATTACAAAATACAGCACCTTCCAAAAATGGCAGATGTATCTTCCAAATATAGACTTTATTGTGCTGATAATGAACAGCATGAAAGAAAGATTAACCAGTAATTACTAGGAAGCACTCACATTTGTTTCTTTTATCTCTAATGGAAAGCTGACTGCTTGCTTTATTTGAGTGAAAATGTTTTCAGAATTTTAATGGTGCTGCTGTGTGTACATTGTACTAACAGGTACAAAAAAGGTGAGAACTTTGAAGACATTTGGTTTTTTATAGGAGAAAAAGGGGGTTGGGTAGTTGTATGGCTCCATAAACTTGAAATATTCTTAAACATAAAAGTTTACAGCCATTTTGAAAATGCACATTATATATATTTATGCAATCTGCAAGATTTAAAAATCATATAACAAACAGTACAGGGAAAAAGCAATCAAGAAAAATGAGACCCCTGTACAATTGATGAAATCTTAGAAAGGGTTATCACAATGTATTTACTGTAGGGGAGTGGGTTGTTTGGTTTTGGTTTGAGGGGGAAGGTTTTGGATGCACTCATGGGGTTTGTAATATTATTAACTTCTTGGTCATTATTTTTCATAATTTTTTTGTTGTTCTAGTGTTCAAATGGGTCAGAAAAACATTAATTGCACTAGTACAAGTCACTTTTGGAAGAACTATCAACAAGTAAGTAGCTATTGCTTTAAATGAACCTTCATTGTTGTTCTATGAAAAAAAGGCTGAGAGTAGACTTGTTAAAAAATAATGGGGACATTCTGTTGTATTTGACAATCTGCATTTGTTTTACACAGCTCAGTTTACAAGTATGTTTATTAGAGAAAACACAGATATGTGATTTATCTTTGTCAAGTGAGGCCTGAATGAGGCTATGAAGTCAGTGTGCCTGTCTATACACACCTTCATGTAGAAAGCTGTATTTTTACTTCAAAAATTTTTATTTCAGAAAACATTTGGAAAAGTATTCTACCAGCAGAACAAGCTATTCTTTGTCCAGTCAGCAATTAAATTTGCACATGCCAGTGTGGTTTTTAAAGCCTTTTATATAGCAGTAAATTGGACTGATCTCTGACAGTATACACTCAGTTAATATTAAATTAATTTGTTCATTTGTTCATACACTGCTGATAACTAAGATAGGAGATGTCTGAGAGAGGACAGAGAGGGATAGAGTGTGTGAGCACAGCACACAGGTAAAGTTGCTCTAAAGCTTTTTACATGTAGGCTGAATTTTTAGATTGACTGATTTTAAGGGTTTTGGCTGGAATGTTGCACAGTTTAGCAGTACTGCCAGGAGCCTGCTCTCTAGCTCAGACTCTTGGTGCTGAAGGCTACAGTGAGTGCTGCAGCCCCAGGAGGAGACTGCTATCTCCATTTGTAATCCCTTCAGTAATGTGCTTTTTGCTATCTGTGAGGGAACCTACTGTGCTTCTGTCAAAACTGTCTTTATCCTAGCAGGCACATCTGTGCATGCAACTAGTTTGGAGTTTGCTATGTTTGCTACCTGATTTTTACATCTTTTCCCTGTGGAGCCTTTGTAGTGCCCATCCTTGAAATGTAGTTCCAATGTACATTTTAAAAGTAAAAAGAATAAATCTGCATAAAACATGAAAGACTAGCTCTGATGGGCTCCCTTCAACACTTCTTTACAGGCAAATCCGTGACACTGTACACTGGATGTTCAGTGAACCAATGCTTGTTTACTACATTGGTGTGTTTCGAGATGCTTTTTGGCCGAATGGAAAGTTAGCACCACCACCAAGAGCCAAGAGTGATGAACAAAAGCAAGAGACAAAACAGAGAGCACAGCAAAAACTACTTGAAAACATTCCAGGTGAGATCACTTTTTTTCTGCTTGGTCACAGACTGAGCTAAAAGGAAACTGGTTAATCAAATTATTTTTCCTTTAGAGTTCTAAATCATGTTCATTTGCATAAATAAGGATAATTTTGGCCTTACTCTTTGCCTCTCTTGCCTGTCTGGTAAAGGGCATGAATTCAGATATTGGTGGACACAAAATCCAGTATTGCTGTACTTCTGTGTGTAATATTCATCGAGGATCCTCAGTTGAGACTTTCTCTCTGCTGGTTCTCTGTGAGCAAATTCCAGGTGGTTCTGCTACCTGCAACTACTTGACAAATTAAGAGTGGCACCACCCCAATTACTTCTTCCTCTTTTATTTCAAAGTTGGAGAGAGAGGTCTACCCACAGTGTCGGGTTAGGTGCTGCTGTCTCTTTCTGGTAAGAGATTTCAGAGCACTGAATGTTAGAGTGACCTGCTGCCTGGACAGAAAAAGATCCTAGACTGAGTGTATTTTCCAGTATTTTCCTTTGCCTACCTTATCTCCCAAGCCTAGGCAACTTCCTCTTGAGCCAGCACATTTCTGGGGCACCATTCTGAGATGCTCCATCCTGTCCCATTCATAGGACCAGAAGTCCTGTTATATATGTTTGACTCCTCAGAGATCATGCAAACCAAAGGCTCTAACTGGTAAAAACTAGTATCATTACTTTTAGCACTTGGAAATGCACTTAAACATATCTTGAATGCTTTTTATCTCCTCTGAAGAGAATGAGCTCTTTTATGACTTGACTGAGATACCCTGTGCATTAGGTTGTTTGATCAAATTTTACTGCAGAAAAGCAGCAGGTATGCATGCAAAATATTTATTTCATGTGTAAACAACTCTCCATTTACTCCCTGTGTTATATACTCACCTACTTATCTAGATAGCCTTCCATAGTTTGTGGGGTTTTGGTTTTTTTTTTGGGTTTTTTTTTTGGTTGTGTGTTTTGGTTTTTGGGTTTTTTTTGCTTGTTTGTTTCTGAGTTTGGAGCTGTATGACAAGACATAGCTGAATGCACCTTAGATTGATGGTGGAGCACTGGATCACTATTTATTCTCTAATTTAATCCAAAATGTAAATAATTGACTAAGAATTCTCTGAACTGCTTACTTGTGGGAAGTATTCTATGTGAAGATTGAGAGGCAATTCAAGTGCTAAATCTTTTTTAGCTGTTGCAGGAATTCTGTCTTTGTTGGTGAAGGTAATTTAAGTGAATGGTTTAATGATGTATGAGATGATATATGAGATTAGACTTGACTCTGTGAGGTGAACTACCAAAAAGCATACTATATATCATGTTAAAACATGTAAAGTGTTGTCACTGAGAGTCTCATGCTGTTATCTAAGTTGGGTAACTTGAGAATAAGGGTATGTTTTCAAGCTGTGACCGAAGTTAATGGTATTTTTACAAGGTTGTTGACTAGGCACTGCGTATCTTGTAACCAAGGGCCATTGAAGTGCAGTGGCTTTGTTTCCCATCCTTTATGGGTCCTAAGGATTGAACTAGATGATCTTAAAGGTCTTTTTTTTTTTGATCCTGATGGGGTTGATTTTGTGATTCTGGGTAGTAGTGTAGGCTGGAGGTTTTGCCTAGCAGGAGTGAAGCAATATAAGCTGAAGTAACGTTTGTTGCAGATACTCTGCAGAATCTTGTTGGACAACAAAATGCCCGTCATGGTGTAGTGAAAGTGTTCAATGCGTTGCAAGAAAGGAAGGCTAACAAGCATCTGCTTTATGTAAGTAACCAGAAAAGTAGCTTTTTAACTTCATGATATTGTTAATTGCTGAGCTCTATTCACTCAGTATTAGACAGTGATTTAGTTTGAACTATTGGTCTGTGTGCAAGTAACTTTTTTTGTTATTAAAATAAGTGAGAAAAATGTACTTGGTTTGATCACCTGAATAAGTTTAAATAAAAAAGGCTGTTTAACAGCAGCATTGCTTTTGTCTAAAAGAGATCCTCTACCACATCCAACTTTCTTGACTTCATAAGGTGCAAACTAATTTCTTCATACAGCTTAGAAAAATAAATATATCTTGGAGAATTCTAGGGAAGGAGGGCTCCAGGACTGGCTTGTAGTTAGGACATGACAGGACTCTGAAAGTCCCACTCCTCAAGTGTTGGGACTATGTTGGAGCATGCAGCTGGATCTAACTATAATACCTTCACACTCATTCAGTCTCTTCTGGCTCATTTTGGGCACCAGCCCATCACAGTGCAGCCGTAGCACTGGAGAGGATGTAGCCTGCTCAGGAGATGCATGAAATGCATGCTCTGGTGCTTGCTTATCCTGCTGTGGAGTCTTTGGCAGAACAGTGACAGTTTATACTGGGCGGGAAATCCCCATCTGACAGCAGCTGCCCTTTGCACTTGCCTCCTTTCAGCCTTAAGACATTTCCCATGTTATCTGTGGGGCACGTGCCAACTTCAGGATGAAAGAAAAGTGTGAATGATGAATAGAATTGAATGTACATGCTTCTGTTATCTGTGATGCTCTAAATGACAGAAGGGAAGAAGAAATTCTCATTTGGTTGGCACCTGCATCATCTTAACTCATTTCTCTTTTTCAGGTTTTGCTGGAACTGCTGCTAACTGAACTGTGTCCTGAGCTGAGAGCTCATTTAGAGCAGCTTAATGCCACTTAGGTTTGAATCTGCACAACTGGACCACTAGAGAAATGTCTATGTTTGATAATAGACATGAAACTTATTTTCCTCTTTTCCATAGAGGGCTGAGGACAATGATTATTTTTAGCATCTTTCTTTCCTCTTGAGTTTTTTGTGAAGTAAAAAGACTTGAAAAGATCTGATGCTGTAGTAGGATAGACAAAACAATGCTGTATAGCTGCCAATTTTTATTTAAATTGTTCTATTTGACTACTCTTCTGTTTCAAATATAGATTGAAAAATAAATGTTCATATATGCTGAAAGAAACCAGAAAATATTTTAAACATTTATGAAAAGAAATTTTGCTTATAGTGGAAAACTAATGAATGTTGTACAGTTCTAATCTCCTCACCGAGGATCTGAGCATTCCTCTTTTTTTTTCTTGTGTATTGAAAAAGCCTTGTTGTGCAATACTACATGTAAAGCTATTGTGAAAATTTTATCAATTTTGTTTTTACCAAAGATTTCTTGTAGTTTGAAGCATTTGTAAGCAATAAATATCACAACTGGATTGCAGTATTTAATAAGTGAGGCTGTACTGGCAACTAATGAATGAGTTTGACAGCACTAGTTTCATAAGGAATATCTACATTGCTTTGAAGTCTGTGTCAAAATTATGTATTGTAAACTGGTATGTCCTAACAGAATGCCTGTGTTAAATGTTAGTTCAGAGATTAGTGCTTATGAATTGCTTCTATGAATGATTAAGCAGACATTTAATTAAACCATTCTGATAACTTCCCTGATATTACTCAGGGCTGTTTTATTCAAATACCCCAATTTCAAACAACCTTCAAATATTTCCCTTATTTTATACCAGGAAAAGAAACTGTCTTCAGTGGTTTTTTGCTTTTGGTTATTTTTTTAATTTTATGTAAAAATATGTAAATATGGTCTTAATGAACATCTAAATAATTAAACATCATCAGAAATCCCAAGGTGACCCTCATTACTGTCTTTTCAATTCAGTACAGTTGTGCTCTTAGAAGAACTACTTGCAGTTAAAACTGGCTGTATTGTAAGGTACATGCTATCTGTATTCTGTATTTAATCCACATTTTTAGTAACATCTAGCCTTCTGTTCCAACAGATTCAGGAAAGTTTTCAGGTCATGGCACAGTTCTAAGAAGCAAGCTAAATTCAGCATTTAAAAAGTCTTATAAGTAAGTGGGTATTTAGAAATGTGCAAACTTACCGTAGCAATTAAGTTTTACTGGTGGCTAATCAAAGTATCTTTTGATAAAAGATTGAGCATGACATTGCTCAGACATACTTCTTGCCAAAAGGTTTTCAACAATTTCTAATATGAACAGAGACAATGTAAATGCAATATGAAGGAGATTAAGGAAAACAGGTTTCATGCTGAGGATGTATATTGAATATTTCCATACTTATGTTTGGAGGGGTTTTTTTCCATAGTTCTGTAAGTAGTATTTTCTAGTTTTATAAGCTGGCATGGCTTGAATTGTAAAGCTGAGTGGCACCAGCCCATGTTTTCAACTTTGAATTTCTGTAATCCAAGAGTAAAATGTGTAAAGACACTTAAATAGATCTAGATGCATTAGAAAGCATGTGAAAGTAAGTATACATACACTAAAAAAGGTAAGGTTTAAAAACAGCTTGGGAGTGGACTGTGTGAAAACTAGACAAGTTTGGGTTCAAACTTTTCAGAATATTAAAAGAAACACTACATATGCAGAAAGGAAACAACCATTTTTATTTGGTTTTGGTTTGATTCATGTGATATATAGGAATATGACATAAAGAAAATATATCTGTTCACAGTTAAATGTCCTTAATAAACCTTTAAGTCTTTAATACTATTTTAAAAAGTCTGCCTTGGCTTTATCTCAGTTAAAGAAAGAGTCTGACCTTTTTCTCTTTATTTTAGATAAAATGAATCAAGAAATTGCTTTAAATAAGAATTTAGAGAAAGTTGAAAAGCAAGCAGTAAGTAAGGCACAGTCTGTAATTGCTGGAGATTAATGATGATTTACTGTAGGAAATACATTTATATACCAGTCATAGTTAAAGGACATGCTAAATTCTCCCAAGATTAGCTGCCACTTCAAGGTCAGAGGCAACAGCAGGATCCAGGTGGCATGCCTTTGAAAACAAAGAATACCAGAGTTCTGGTTTATATCTACAATAAAATCAGATGTTGTCAATATAACATTAATAAGGTCTTTTAGTGCCAAAAAAACTATCTGAGATAATCAACTTGTTAAAATATTGAGGAGTTTATGTATTTGGGTTTAAATCCCTGTTTCTGATGCCATATAAGAAAAAAATTTGTATTTAAAATTAGCATACTTGACTGTAGTATTAATCTTGGGTTTATTTTTTAAAATCCTGTTGGCATGGCCTGTGCTGGCGTCAGTCAGAAACATAAATCTTCTTACAGACTGGATCAGTTTCATTCAGTTCCATCATCTATTTCAGTACCCTTAGGGGGTGCACATCTTCTGTTTCTCACCTCTTTCAAAACTGACTGGGTCTATGAATGGTATGCCAAAACCACAGCAGGGAAGTTAATTAAAAAAACAAATATTATTTTAACTTTAAGTAGGTGTAACTGTACAGTTAACATGAGAATTTTCCAGGTAAAAAGAAACTGGACACCCCCCCAAATCTTACTTATTCTAAAGTTACTGCTTCAGGGAGCTTCCTTGTTTATAAAAATTCTTTTTCTTTTACTGTTGATTTAGAGATGGATGGCACCAGTCAATAGGAAGTATCTCTTTTTATACTGAGAAGCTAGTGACATTCCTAGATCAGTCTCAGATGTACAGCTAGTGAATAACGAGTAAAAGTTGTAATCTTCCTTCAGTAGTGGTGGTTTTGCTAGATTTTAGGAGACAGTGGCTCCCACAAAGCCATGCAGCGATTTAATCCTGATGGACCTCTTCAATGCCTAAAGATTTGTCTAGGAATACTGGCTACAGTGTTCATAACACCTCAGCTTAGATTCCTTTCCTGATCTCCTCCTCATCCTATCCTCTATAACACTTTTCACAGCAGGAGAACAAAAGTGTTTAAAGTGTCTGTATTCAGAAGATCACTTGCTCTGCTAAGGCCCTCACTCATATCAGTGGCTTCCCTGAGTCAGGAGCCACAAAAATTATTTGATAATTTATCATTTACATAACTCTTCATTTCTTTAGATTGCACCAAGCTGGACATCGACGTATTCTACTTGCAGAAACAAATGGTCACTACATGCACAGAAATCATAGAGTCTCTCTAAAAGCACGGATGCAAACTTTAAACACTCCCTTCAGTTGGTATCATCACCTAGCCCTGATGTACCTCCAGGCATCACAGTTATTACTCAGCAGATTCATCTTCTAGAGGCATTTACTGATATTTTTCCTCAAGCAATAAATCTTACTCCAAGATTAAACTTTGAAAAAATGTGACTGTTTTTTTTCCCTGTGTATAGGGAACAGGGAAAGCAGTAGATCCTCAGCTATTGCTAAAAATGTAATTATAAGAATAAGCATGATAACTAGTTATAGGCAATTTAAGTATTGCTAATGAAGATTATAATTGTTAGAGAATCTAAAGTAGAGGAAAAGTAACGATTTTTCAGTTTTAGAGAATGACAGCAAATTAAATTGGGATAGAATTATTCAAATTGTTATAGCTAACTTATCTTCCAAGTTACCAAGCTCTTTGCTGTGGTGATTAACCACAGATTTTTTTTTTTTTTTGGTGGTGGTTTTGTAGAATGCACTGTTTGCTTAAGGAAGTGGCCAGATAGCATCCTTTCAAGACAATTTTTAGTAGTTTTCAATATACTATACCTTTTCTTGTACAGATTTTTTTTTTTAATACAAATAATGCTGGAGTTTTTAACTGAACAGCAAGCTGACAGACTCAAATCCAAGGTATCGCTCAATTTCATGAGATAAAAATTAGTCTGTTAGACTTTCTCAACTTACCTTAGAATAGTATTTTTTAGCAGCATCTTGATCTTGTGTTATGCCTCGGCCAAGCTGGAGGCATCTAGCCAAGTAGAAAGCAGCCATAGCAATCCCCTTGGCTACATATGTTGGATGGCAATCAGCTTTCTTGGCTAGCATATTGATGTCATTGTTTTCTGTAGTCCTATTGTGGAATTTAGAGCATTAGGTTAGATAATGTTAGTTCAAGCTATAATTAAAGTTGACCATATATGACCTTGACAATGCCTCCTTTCCACTTCTGGTATTATCCAAAAATAAGCTGAAATTTACATGTATTCAGCCTCTTATGAGGATTTTTCTATTCACTATTTGATTTAAAGTTAGTCTTATTTGAATATTGTGATAGTAAACAGCAAATACATAACTTTTGAAGTCACATTCATTATAGTTATACTGGTTATAAAAGGCAACATATTTTACAGTAATTGTTCCTATTAAATTATTTCATGGAAATTATATGTGGAAGAAAAGCAGTTCTAATTGAGCAACCTCATCTGGTGGAAGATGTCCTGCCCACAGCAAGGGGGGCTGGCATTAGGTGATCTATAAAGGTTCAACCCCAAATCATTTCATGATTCTATGATTCTAAAATTCCAAGTCCTCACTAGGATACTGGCAAATCATAGTAGTCTGAAAATCTTGGACATACTTGAGAGCCTCTGGTTTTAAAACTCACTTAGGACAACCACTTAGTATTGTTTCACTTATGATTATTTCAGCTCAATTATTTCCTTTCTTCTGCATCTTTGCTGTCATCTTACTTTCTGCTGTTGTTTTTGCTAAGAACCATTTTAAGAATCGGAGGGACAAAGTTATAGTTTTAACTCTCAGGCTATCATTACATAGTATTGTCACTTTAATAGTAGGAACAACGTTTTCTAAGTGGGAATTGATTTTTTTTCTGTTGTCTTAAAACAGAAACGCTTTCCAGATACCAATCAGTAACTATATGCTGCTTCACACATCATTTTAGCTGTATCAAATAGTCACAGATTTGACAGAAAAAAAGAAGGAAAAGTGCAAGTCATTTCAGTTTATAGATACTACCTATAAATCAGTGTTTATGAAAGATTGTTCCAAGTTAGCCCTCTTCAAGCCAGTGCCTGCTAAATCACTTGAACGTGTTGAGAGCAATGTTCTCCCACCTAATTTAGTCCTATTAACAAATACAGTAACACAACTGTTCTTAGTAGCCAGAACATTCAAATATGACAACAGTAATCGATTCTCTCATCTTTCCCAATGCATAGCATTTTTGCCTCCTTTCCAAAGGATACACCACAGGATGCTGATGCAGATAACAATATCCAGTCAAGTCAGACAAAGACTCTATTTCATTACAGCTGACTTCAAGAACATACCACAGAAATGGGTAAGTAGAACCATATGGGATAACTAAATTATTTGAAGTATCAGTAGCTAATCCAGACTTCAAATATTAGGCAAGGGTATACTGTACATAATCACATAATGTTTGTATGCTTGTGCATATTGTAACAAACTACATAGTTGGTATGAACGTAGAAGGACAAATTTTAGCAGATAATACTACTGGTTGAACTGCTGAGATTTTTGCCTCAAGGCCAACTGCAGTTCTAATGGTGGCCGTATCTTTTGGTTCAGAAACTGTCACTTCTGACTGTACTGTGGGATTTCATTGCTGTTTTGTGCAATCACAGTTGCAGCTGATGAAGCGCACATTTTACTTGTCTGAATAAGCTACCATGCAGCATTGACCAGAGGTGATTCATTCCAAGTGAGACAGGCTAGACTAGACTGAATAGCTATCAGTCTACTTACAGTGTAAAAGAAAGAAAAGCAGGAGTTCAGAGAGAAACAATCCCTTCCAGCAAAGAGTATAGCAAAAAGTATTTGTAGCTGAACTACTGAATTACCAGAGCTTCTGCTATGCAGTGGCATATACAGGGTGCAGCTTCTGTAAGATGGTAAGGTGTGATTTGTTTATTGCCAGGCAGCAGTATTTTCGTAAACATACCCCAAGAAGCATGAATGCTATCATGTGCAGCTTGTGCAAGTAGTCCGTCTATCTGCAGTTTATTTCCAGCAAATCAATAATCTGATAGACAGATTGAACTTGCACACTGAACTCTGGAGGTCTGTCACACAAACGTGCTGTTTATCAGCTGTAGTACTGGCACCAACATTGCTCTTGTTCTCCATGACTAGTTCAAGATACAGAGACTTGATACAGGATATTTTAAATACTGCAGCCTATAACAGAAGCCACTATTTCTTCAATACAGAAGCCACTTCAGAGTGTGTAGGTAGAGCAGTGGGTCCCACAGTGACTGCCTGTGAAAAGGCCAGTCAGTGCTGCCTAACTGGGGTTCAGACCAGTACCTCTAGGCAAGAAGATAATGACCAGAAATCATTTGCATGCAGATGCCTGTTTTGTGGTCCAGGCTTAAAAGTGCCTGTACAGTACGCATCCTCGCATCCTCGTAAGCAGCAACTGATGGAAAGCTCAGGGGTGACAACTTGGCACTGTGTGCAGCAGCTCCTTCTAAGTCCCAGGTAGTGCTGCTCAGAGTGTTTACTGCAGGATCCCACCAGTATCAATGCTTGCATTTCCTGAACCAGACCAAAGCACACTGAGCCACAGAGCAAGGAAGTGATGGATGGGAGGCAGTGGAGAGAAAGGATATTGAGATGGGGTAGGTGGTGAGTGGAAGAATACGTGTGTTCTTTGTATTAGAGATGCTGACACAGATATGTGGTTTCAGAATCATGCTCCTGTGATGGACACCACAGACAATGAGACATCTTGGACCCTGGTGATCCACACCTACTTCCCTCCCCACCCTCCAGCATTGCAACCAAAATCCGATCTGAAGCTTTAACTTTGAAGGTAAAGGGAAGTGGTAGATTCCCCAACATTGGACACTTTTAAGATTCAGCTGAACAGGACGTTGGGGCAACTTGTCTCAACTATGGTTTTGCCAAGAAATGTTGGACCAGGTGATCTGTGAGGTCCCTTCCAACCTAAGGATTGTATGATTGTAGGGGTTTAAATGGAATGGTGAAGGCAGGAGCCTAGAGGAGATTGTGGAGTGAAGAGACAAAGGCAGGCTTGCATGTGGACATCTACTTTGGATTCTAGTTCAATGCTGCTTTGCTTTACAGGATCAGAAAGAAAAATTTAACCATACTGAGTAATTGAGAACCTTATAGTATTCATTTTGTGATTGGCTATTCCATCTTTAAAGATGAGGTTTTGCAATTCATTATCTCAAAGATCTCGAGTTTGAAAGACAAGAACATTAACTTACTAATAATTTTAATCTGGGTTACGTTGTCTTGCATGAAACTTAATAAAAAATAAAGCAAAATTAACTTCACCTTTTGGCTAGTGCAGCAGCTTTTGAGTAAAATTTTTTAGTGTAATAATATTCAATGAGATGGCCTTGAGCATAGATGTTGCCACGTTCTGCTGCTTCTCTCAAGCACTTCAAAGCAGCTTTAGTGTTTTGACGTATACCTTGTCCATAGAGATACATAATGCCAAGTGCTCCCTGTGATTCCAGATTTCCACTGTCACATGCTTCTGAATGCCAGAAAAAAGCCTAAATGAGACACAAAGTTGGAGTATATATTTATTTTAGCTGCCTTTCTTGTATACTGTTTCCATAAAAGCTTTTGTACCAAACATCCTGTAAGAAGTGCTTATACATAAAAGAAAGCAGAATCCTTGTAAGGCTTTTAAACCTGCTCCATTTACTGTCAGAGCTGTCAATCAGTGACACCTGCTTGATTTCTGAAGGTTACCAAAGCTGACAAAACTGTAATCCATTCTATCATTCTTCCTGATACTCTCACTAAAAAAATTATAAATAAATCTTGGCTAGCAGGGTCAAGTAAGTCAAAATGAGGGATTCTGGTCATCTGTTCATACAGGCTTAAATGGATAATGTTAAAAATACATCTTTCAGAATCAAATATATCACTGTAATATTTCCATAAAATTAAAAATTAATAGGGACTCATTTTCATTTCAAAAGGTACAAGTGGACTTTACCTTCTTCAGATCTTTTAGAGCTGGCATAGAATAAAGCATTCCTAAAGTACTCTGGGCCTTTACACTTGCTTTTGGATTTGCATAGTCTGCAGCAATAAGCCATAACCTAAGAAAATGGGGACATCAAAGTTTAAGTAACACAGAATCTTACAATTTGTCCGGAAAATCACTGACTGCCCTTACCTTTCAGCCTCTTCTGTTGAATGCTTAACACCGCATCCTTCGTAATATGCTCTGCCAAGATTGTATGCAGCTGCAACCTTCAGGTGTCTTGCTTTTGGGGAATCAGAGTTGAGTATTTTATTCATGTATTCCACTCCCCTTTCCTAAAATTGAGCCATTTAAGTTATTATGTTCAGACTGTGAAGAGGATGAAATAAAGAATCTGAGAACACATCAGCTTCTGCAAGAAGGCTAATTTTCCCATTGTGAAGAAAGGCTGAGGCATACTGGTATGAAAATAGTTCATACCAAATCAGAACTGATCTTTAGTTAATAGACAACCCCTAGATTTTCGACCCCAACAAATTTTTAATGTGAAACTTTTCCTTAAATGTTCATTTGGTATTATATTACTCTTCTTCACTGATAAAATTTTTCTAAAAAATATTATTTTGCTTACATAAATGCATGTTGCATCCTAAACTCGCAACACTTCCAATTTCAGAATACTGTGAACTTTTTCATATTGCATAATGTATCTGAAATCATAAAATAGTCTTGACAGAAGGCAAAGGATATGTACTACACTTTCAAGTCCCTTCATTTAAAATACCTTAGATTCATAAATGACAAAACCTGATAATGTTAAATAAACAAATGGAGAACATTGCATATGACCAACTGCACCTCAAAAGTATTTTAGAAACAAGGTTTACACTGCTAGGATTTAGCATGGACACCTTGTTTAAATACACTAGAAACAGTGTTTAGTCAGACCAGGTATTGTAATACACAAAAAAGGAAGAAACTCTGCTAAAATGTTTATTTGCAAGTATATTTATGTGGTAATTATGCAGCCATGCAGAACGAATGAACCACCTCTAAAACCCAGCAGAATATTTTCCATTCTGCTGACAATCCTGTAAGCACCAGACAGGAGTCCCATTTGTTAATATACTGTTTGGCTGTCTTTTTTTTTTTTTTGGCCTCCTGTCTTGTAATTTACCCTTTCTTTCATCCTGCTTGTATTCTTTCCTCATGCCACTCTTTAAGATCATCTTTACTAATAAATTAACTCTTAATGTAGCAAATCATTCCTTTGTCTTCCTTTTCTGTAATATAATTATTCCTCAACTTCTTGCAAATGTAATTTTTCATTTGTCTAATTTAAAAATATTACTGTCAACCACTGACAGAAGCACAATCATCTTTAGCATCTGTGCTAAAAGAATGGAAAGTACTTTAAAAGTCTTTGTGGAACAGATGTTTTATGCTTTGAAATATAATTGTTTGATTTCCATTTTACACACTTTATTTTCACTTATATGAACTGCTTATTAAAAAGTAACAAATTAAAAGCAAACTTTAAATGTAGCTTCCACACAACGTACAATCAAGCCCTTAGAAGTTACATTTTAAAATACAAATTATCATATTTTTTAGATACATCTATTTTATTATAGCCATTTTTGAGAACTTCCTCAGCCCAGAACCCTTTCTTCAATGATGCTCTGTAAACATCTATACTTTATGAAACTAACTCTAAATCAAAAAGCTGCATATTTTAAACTAAACAATCAAGCTTACAAAGAAGCTCTTAGTAATTATCAGATAATATTAGAAGAAAAGTAAAAAAGTGTGAAGCTAGATTACTCACAGGGTCTTTTTCAGTGCCTAGTCCATCATAATACATTACACCAAGCTGATACATTGCTTGAAAATCTGTATCCTCAATTTTTTTAAATTGCATTAATGCTTCTTCATACAACCCCTGGGAAAGACAAATCAAACAATGAACTACACAGAATGAAGACTAATACAGCAGCTTAACTCTCCAATATATTCACCCTTACAATTTTTCAATCTGTAGCATTTCTCTCATGAATGAGTAGCAAAAAATTTGAACCACAGAACTGACAGAAAACAGAAACAGAGGTAAGTCAACAGCCATAAAACATTCTGACAAACTTTCTTGCCCTCTTCCAAAACACCATCTTTTTAGTTTAAGGAGATAAAATCTAATTGAGAGTCCCTGCCCTATCTATCCAACATCCCTTAACTTAGGTCTGCTTTTACATCTCAATAAGAGTTGGTCTCACAAAGACTAATAATAAACTCAGATGTCCAAGACTTTTACGGACCCAGCTGCCCCCCGTTTCTTATGAAAGCTTCAACTGCAGCAGCAGAGATACTTTCATTTCTAAGAAAGAATCTTAAGGAGTATTTGCTTCTGCATTAAGTTAAAGAAGAACCTATATTTAAAAATACTGTTAAACAACTGCAGGGTAATAATTAACTGAGCCTTGTGTCCTTACTGAAATATTTTTATGCATGTATACATAAAAACAATATTGAAATTAAAATGTTCTTCTGTGTATTTTCCCTTCAAATTTTCTGTATGTTTTGATAAAAGTGTCAGACTGCAAAAGCTTAAAACCAAGCAATAGTTCAACAGTAAGACAAATGTCATCACAATGATAAGTTGTCTCTTGTTAATACTGTCCAAGCTGTTGTATAAACCACTAATTGTCTTGGGACCTTACCCACTATGACTGTGTGGGCTTTGATTTTTTAAAGAATTCGGGGGAGGAAAAAAAACCAGTTCCTTTTCACAACTAGCTGTTGTGAATATCCAAAAAAGAAGTACTGGAGGCACACTTAATCTCACATTTCCTGAGAATTTAGTGCTATAAGAAGGCGACATATGGCTCTGATTAGCCAGTGTTTTTTTCTAACATCTAAAAGTGCAGTATTATGAGCATGTGCATTTTTAGGCACTGCAGACATATATTAGAACAAATCTTTAAAAAACTTAAAAAAAAATCTTTAAAAATAATAAAAAAATTAAAGCCAGCTCAAAGAATAAATTTAGGGATGTATATATATATCACGAACATCCAAGCCAGCTTGTCAAAAAACAGACAGGTCTTATGCTCCATGGAGTTAGTCTTGGCCATTCCAAAATCAGGTAATTCATTAATGAAAACATTAAGGACAGGGCCCAGAAAGCAGAAACCCTGAGTGAGTTAATTCTCTTCCTGCTGCAAACCCTGAGACTGATTTACACTGTGCCACTGCTACACTGTAAACAGTACTGAATCTATGCACATCAAACTGGAAAATACCTGAATCAGTACTTGTATTACATTCTTTTCCATGTTCCTGAACTAAGTTCTAATTTTCACAAGACTCTGAGGTTTAAGTTCACCTGCCAGCCAGTCTTACACTGTTCCCTGCGCATTTATTGTCAAAGATATGGACGACCAATTTTAGCTGAAGGGGGCAGGGACAGGAATCTCGAAGATAACGTTTCAACGAGTTTCTAGTGGCTAGAAATTGCTGGCTAGGCGGTGAACAAAGATTGAAAGCTGTGCCTTGGGTCAGGGATCACTACCCCTGGTAACTGAAAACACAGTGCATTGTGTTTATCCAGTCAGCTGGCCAAAAAAAACAACTTGGCATGAAAGTTAGCTGTAAGGGTAGGCTCCTTCTTTTTTATCTGGTCCTAAGGAGACCTGAGAGGGAACTGGAAGAAATCACTAGATGCTTGGTGAAAGTGTAGGAAAAACTTAGGGGGAACACCTGGTGATTTTAATAGGATACAAACAGGCATAGGAACCTCTTGTAGTTTTTTTTTTAAGATGTCTCTTTTCCCACTGAAATTGTATTGAAAATTGTCAGCTTTGTAATATTTGCTTGAAAGGAAAGCACAACCTGTTCATAGTACCGTTGTCCATCCAGGAAAGGTGCTGGAGGATCTCCATCTGATGCTCTTCTCACCAGCAACTCCTTCAGTTTTGCAAACAATGCAGCGTGGATGTAGTCATCTCCTTAAAAATAGACACATATTTGGTTTTGTCCCCAAAGAGATGGAAGAGCATCAGTGAGCACACCAAAGGTCTGAAGCTGGTTGGGTCCCTTTTTTAATACATTCTTTAAAAGACTAACATTAGAACAGAAGGATGTGTTATAAAAAGGAAAAGTTCAGTAAAAGCCTGAAGGAAACATTCAGTGAATACAGCCTGTTTACAAACTTGTGAACGTGAAGTTTGTCCTGGAAGAGCTTAAAAGCGAACCTGAACAGGTGAAAGCAGCGAGGGCGAAGCAGTACCTGGTATCCCGGGGGCTGGTAGCAGTGGCAGCAATACCTGGGCTGCAGTGGGAGCAGCACCTGGGCTGCCGGGGGCGGGCTGGGAGCAGTACCTGGGCTGCCGGGGGCGAGCTGGGCGCTGCAGTCCGGTGGCAGCTGCTCGCTCTGCAGCGCCATCCAGCAGCGACGGTCGAAGCCTCCCGGGAGTCCCGCGCCC
>VYXB01007645.1:331518-357534 GCA_013397135.1 Pachyramphus minor | reverse complement strand
TGCGGCCGGAGCTGCCGGGGCGCGCGCCTGGCGAGTGGGGCGGGAGGCCACAGCCCCACAGCCCCAGAGCCGCCACAGCCCCGACAGCCCGGCGCGCTCAGCGAAGGGAGGAGATGTTGATGCTGGACTGCAGTTTAGAGGTGAGGTTTGGGAAAGGTCGGTCTGTTGTTTTGTGTTACCGGGAGCCCAGACACGGAACTGGATGAAGTGTACTTTGCCTGGAGCTGCTCGGAATGTTGGGGCGCTGCCGCCGTCGATCGGTATTTCTGGTTATGAGATTAAAAGCCAAAAAAGTCATGCTTGGAGCTGGTTTTTTTTTGTTGTTTGTTTGTTTGTTTTTGTTTTTGTTTTTTTTTTTAAGGGAAGTTTCAAGGAACGTGAAGGTCCGACGATTTGCGAGGGGGATGTTTCCTGCCACAAGGCAGTGTGCTTAGATCTGCTGTGGCTTAAACTGGCAGTAACATTCTTTCTTTTCTTTCCTTTTTTTCTTTGTCTTTTGATTTATTGTTTGTTTCAGTCTGGTAGTTTCAGCGATCTGTTTGAGGCAGGAACTGGTGTGAATGCACCTGCAGATGCTTTTGGTCAGTCTCCAGCTCACTTGGCTGCTTGTGGTGGTGAAGCTTTTTTCCTACTTTGGCAACTGCAGACAGGAGCAAATTTGAACCAACAGGTAAAAATACATAAATTTCATTCCTTCCACTTCTAATCTGGTATGTCAGTAAACCCACTTAATATTATTTACATACTTTTTATCCAAGAGAGGTTTTAGACATAGTTGTATTGCATGAGGTACCTGCGGTCACTTCTTTTAGAGCAAGCTCTAGCATAAACCAGAAATCTATATTCCGTTAGCAATTTCATTTGCTATAATAATGCAATTTTCACACAGTGCTGCATGCAGATATCCAGAGAACTTAATTCTTTTACACAAATGATTATTTATTTTTCCTCCAAGATCTTGTCCCTACTTCCAGTAAACATAAGGATTCTAGGTGGAAGGTTTAATTTACTTATATGTCCAAGCTGGTAGTCAGAGCAATCCCTGAATGATGCTTAAAGATGCTGTTAATCATTGTACAGAGTGTATTCTGTGTAAATTATCTTTTAGAAGGCAAAGGTTAAAAAGTGAGTATTGCAGGTGACAGTGTTTTTACTTTGTAGTGATAAATACACTAAAAATGTAATGGCAGTTACCAAATACACTCTCTCTCAACTCTCAACAGGCTGATATACACAGTCATTTTGAAGAACAAGATACCTTTATCCTATTCCCCTTCTTCAAATGACTCCTATATGTAAATTGTGTTTTTAGGATTGCCTTGGAGAAGCCCCAATTCATAAAGCAGCAAAAGCTGGAAGTTTGGAATGTCTCGCTCTCCTTGTTGCTGGTGATGCCAAAATTGAGTAAGTTGAGTTACATTTAGTAATTTCAGTAACAGCATCAAAGGGATGTGTATTTTACACAGTACCTCTACTTGTTTAGAACGTGCATGCTAAGGCTGCAAAGGTGGCATGACTACAGCATAAGAGTACTAAAAACTGACATAAGCAGTAAAGTAGCATGGACCATATGCTGTTATTTAGTTCCATGTTAAATACCTCTGTAATAACTGCTGAGAGAATATTCCTGATCATAACCTCTCCCTGTTAGTTTTCCATTCCAATGCTGTGCCTTCTTCTTGCTTTTCTGATATGCTGATGACAAATTTATTTTAAAATAATTATTCCTTCATGTATTTAATACCAGCCCTCTGTATGAGCCCTACGTTATCCTTGGCAAACCTTCTTGATATTGATTTTCTGTACTTATTTTTATACATCTGTCTAAATTTACCCCTTAATCAGCGGTTGCTTATAATATATATGCCACTGTAATTGGTTATTGTTAACTCTGTGCTTCAGCTTGTGCAACAACAGTGGACAGACAGCAGCAGATCTTGCACTGGCTTATGGATTTCTGGAATGTGCCAAGTTCCTCACGACAATTCAGCACACTCAGACAATGAAACTGAAAGGATGGTCTGGCTACTTGCGAAGTGACAAACACAGCTTGCTGAGAGAGGATCCAACTGCACAGAAACAAGAAAGTAAAACCAGCAGATCCATAAGCAGGAAGAGGAGAAGATCAGATGGTGTGTAACACAGTTGGTTTAATACAATTCAGAATATTTTTCTAAATGTTTTCAGCATCCAAGTAAGTGGTTTTAGACACACAGCAGTTAGATGTAGGTACTTAAGGTTATGGTCTTCTTGGAAATGGACAGGGCATGGGGTATGCCACTGAAAAGGCTACTTTAACAAAGGGGAAAAAAATCATAGGTACTTACTGGTGTACTGATGTAGAAGCTACAGACTTATTGTTGTTTATTCATATGACAGATCTTGTTTCATAGCTGCCAGAGGAAACAGCTTGTAATCCCAACATGAAATATGGGGAATCTGAAGTCTGAAGAAACATGACTGGATGATACATTGAGCAGCCAGATGTGTATGCTGGGACATTGTCTCCTTCTGAGAAGGAGGAAAGCTTGTTTTTTGTTACTTCTTACAGAAGAATGTTGTGGTTCCCCCGCCCCTAGTTGTATTCATACAGCTATAAATAAATGAGCATGTGACAATTAATGATCTTGGGGTTTTTTTTCTGTGTAAATATGAGAGCAGAATTCATAAAATTCAGTACATATAGCCATTTTTTTCCCATTCCCAAAAGGCCCTCCTTGGCAGTACAGCAGCAAACAATGCCTTTGAACAGATTCACAGCACACAAGGCAGCTGGCTGTGTAGAATCTAAAAGGCAGGGGACAGTTCGTCTTTTCGTCGTGAAAGAATTCCATAAAATAAAAGGATTGGGCATTTAATCTGTAGAGATTTTAGCGTAGCAAAAAAATGCTATATAAACATAAGGTTGCCTTAGGGAAAAGAATAGAGTATTAGTTGCCTAATAAATGCATTTGTAAGAAATGCATTTCAGGTTTCATTAAAAAAAAAGTTTCTTAATGTAAATTACTCCAGCAGCATTTCTATTTCAACTGAGTTTTGATTGACTTAAAGCGTTCTTTTGATAAATAACAGGGCAGTTTTATCTAGATCAGCTAGTATTCTGGCATAGCATATTCCAGCACAAGAGAGGAATTCAAATAGCTTTTGGTCGTTGAGGTAGGCACAGATTATAATAGGCGTCCTTGTTCCAAAACTCCGGGCCCTTCCATCCACACCAGCCCTGTCCAAGAAAAAGCAAGATAGCTTTTAAATTTACTACAAATTCTCTGTCTTACCTACTTCTATTGGATTTGTTTTATTTTGCTAATCATACTACTCTAAGCTGTATGAATTCTTTTCAGATAGCTGTAGAATGCAATGACAATTTTCAAAAAGTTCCCTACATGCCTGGAAACACACTAATGGAAAGTTTATTACAGAGACTCTCCCTCTTCCTACCTCCACAACTTAGTTCCTAGAAGTGTCATCTCCTGCACTTCACGCCCCCTTCCCACCACCTCTTTTGCTGCTACAGAGAGACTAATATTATTCTAAAATCATTCTCACAGTTCCCATTTCTCATCATGAATTCTTGCCTTCTTTGGTAATAGTTGATATTTCAGCCCCAAGCACAGCTTTCAGTATCAGAAACTGTGCTGTTCATCCTAATTCTGCAGAAAAAAAAGCAGTTTAACAAAGCTCTTAAATTTGCAGAGTACCACAGAATTACTGGAGATGTTTTTGAAGAGACAAAATTACAGTCCACCTCAGTTCCTCCTCAGACACTTCTGATGAGGGAAGTGGGTTCTTCATTCTATCCTCCTGGACCACTCTTAACAACTGTAGCTGTAACAGCCTTTGGTCCTACATGTTCTTTGGAAATTGTTTCTGGTTTCATGTCAAGCTTTGATAATTACAGACCAGCAAAATGTTTCTTAAAATGGCTTCTTCTGTTGGGCCCCACACAAGAATATCAAATAAAGATTGGAAATAAAAGTTACTATTTGCAGCTTAATATGAAGAACAGAGAAGAAATTGATTAGGTAACACCTACAGGAGGATTTCACAATTTACATTTCTGACACTATGTTTACTGTTTTATAATGTGCTGGGTCATCCCTTTTATGCCTTTAAATGTGGAAATAATATTACATATCCTTTAGCTCTTTGAAGGTGGTTTTTTTTTTTTTTAGAGTTCTCCCACATTGTTCAGGTACTGAACAAAACAGTTCAGTACCTGACCTTTAAACGTAGTTCAAGGCCTCATCTAAGAATGCTTACTATTGGATTTTTAAAATAACTTTTAAAATTTAAAATAAATTGCTACCTTCTCTGCTTAATTTTCAACATTCTACAGGCTGAACACATTTTTCTGTTTCATTCAAAATACCAAACACAGTTATTGTATACACTGCAGGGTAGAAGAAGGAGATGGGTTACTTCAGATAAAATGAAGAACAGTTGGTGATTTGATACATTTGATACACCAAGTTTCAGACAATGATAATAAGTAGCATATAGTAGTATGCAGCTTAACTGGGATCAGCAGTTTCTCCATAAGGAACCAAGATGCCATATAATGGCCAATTTGCATTTGGCTGTACATTATTTGTTTAATGCCAGAATATATGTATATACATAAATATGTGTGTATATATGTGCATCAAGCCTCACCTTTTCCAAAATAACATGCAGATCTTCTCCTCCAGTGTAATGTGGGTCTAGAATCAAATATTTTATTTGCCCTGTAATCTCATTCCAAGCCACTCCTAATATTGTGTGAGCCAAAACACCTCCACCTAAAATAGGAGAAACACAAATTGCTAATTTTTTTTTTTTAAAAACTGGCTAACATGCAAGGCTTAAATAAAAGTACATTAGCACTTTCCACTAACAGATCAGCTTAGTTATCAAAACGATTCTGAAACTGACCTACATAAGATTATTCACACTATTAAACAACATATCCTTACTACCACTAGGGAAGATTAGTTGTATTAAGTAAAGAATTTACTTTTCAAATTTCATCGAAGTCAGCAAGGCAGGTTAAATCCTCAACACTTTCACCAGATGAAATCAAGAATATATGTTTTGCAGTTTTTCTTTAAAGAAACTTAACTGTATAAAAGAAATCTGGAAAACTTCCTGGTTGTAAAATGACTAAAGTTAGAACAGAAATCAGAATTGCTGGATAAGGTTTATCTGCTGTTTTCTACTAAGTTACATCAATGGATATTAGGGGCAGAGTAGTAACTTCTTTCTCTAGCTTGCAAACAGGAAAAAGATGTTTTGATGAGATGGGCACAGGTCAACTCTTGCATGTTTCTTTCAGATAACATGAGGAATTTATGCCCTGAAATACTGTAGTAATGATTCCACACAACAGATAGGAATTGCAAAATCTGCAGAAGAACACAACCAAAACCAACCCCCAAACAGCCAATTTCCACACCTCCAACAACAAAAAAAATTAAACCAACCTACAAGAGAGCACTACAGAGAAATATAAGTTACAGCCTAAAAGATTTTTCAATACAGGATTCTAAATTCCTGAAATTCAGGCTGCTGAAAGGCAAAGAATATTTCACAGAATCATAAAATGGTTTGGGTTGGAAGGAACCTTGAATATTTTCTAGTTCTAACCCTGCTGCCATTGGCAGGGACATTTCTACTAGAACAGCTTGCTCAAAGCTCCATCCAACCTGGCCTTGAACACTCCCAGGGATGGGGCATCCACAACTTCTCTGGGCAACTTGTTCCAGTGTCTTACCACCCTCACTTCTTTCTTAACATATAATCTAAACCATCATCATAGCAAAGCCTGGACTTCTGGCACCTCTAATTTGAGAAAGTAACACTGTATTGTGGAGTATCAAATATGGATTGTAAAAATGCTAAAAATAATCTTACTAAACCTGAAAATAATATCAATATTACTAATTTTATAAACTACAGCCTGGAAATAGGTCAATTAAAGTTAAAGTATTCTTAGGAACGGTACTTACCTTAACAACATTTCAGATTATTAAAACTGGTCTTAAAACAATTTTGGATAATATTCTTCTCTCCCAGGGCAGCAAAACACTAGGCTTCTGTGAGGGGAAGTTTTGGGGAACTGTATGATCTTCTGTTCCTCTAGAGAGCACAAGTCAGCTCTCGTGTTATGACTTAACAGCAATTTATAAAAACACAATTTAGATTGGCTTTTGTTACCATGTTTAATACTGAGCTTGGGAGAAATACTGAATTAAAAGATACCAGCCAGACTAAATTGTATTATTTTTGAAGCTACCTTGGGGAAACCATAATTTTTAATTCGTCTACAGTTTTGATTAACTCTCATACAGTAAATTGAACGGGTTCTAATTGAAACAAGATTCAGCACAGGGAGGCCATGAACTTTCCCTGGCTTTCTTCAATACTCAAGCACTTACCAATCATAATTGGAGTTCCCTCAGTCTTGAAATGATTAGCAAGCTCTCTTCCTTGCAATGCTAGTTCAGAACCCTGGCTAAGTAAGAAAAACAACAATAGATCTGTCATTCTCACTAGGCTTAATTCTCTAATTATTCATTATATTTGTTAACTGCATAGGTAACTGATTAGAAAGTCACTTGGATTGTTCCTATGTAAACTTCCTGAGACAACATGACAAATGTTTTCTAACGCGACTCAGAGATCCTGGTTGGACCAAAGAATCTGCTGTAAGCGTCGTTGCCACTGTGGAGCTTCAGGAGTCATTCAGCCTCTATAAAAGAACTTGTTGCTCATCTCCCACAGTGGGGACAGCCGATAAACCCCAACAGGTCCCTCCAAGTGGCTGAAAAAGAGGTTGGCCACATCTGTCCACAAGGGGAAGTCTGAAGTAACAGAGCTTCATAAGAAACAACAAAAATAAGGAGTTGATAAAGGTGTGTATAATTACACCTCTTAAGGTAAGTTTCTACTGTAATTGCACAAGCGATTGCAATATTCATACCCAACCTGGCCCTGAAACCCAAATCTCAAATAACATAGTAAACTGTTCAGAAGCAACACTGAACACTGAATAGCCTTGTTATATTCTCCCTGCTTTTCAACTATGCAGACCAGCCACTGACAAAAGAAGTCTGGATGTAAGAGAAAGGTGTGCACACAATGCATGCACATACTCTAGGATTTGGAGCTGAAGATATACGTCTGATGGAGACTCATATTCCTCTTAGAAGACTGACAGTACTCCCAAAAGTGGTGACAAAAGCTAGGCAAGGAAATTAATACAGATATATTTAATATCTTGTCATTATAGTTCTTCATAGAGTGGTTAACATTTTTAAAAACCCAAAGAAAGCCTGCATGCCTACTTCCCAAGTTCCTGGACAGATGGATTAAATGCAGAGAGAATACACAACTGGAACTCTGGGAAAAGCTGCATTTATGATAGTGGATCCAGGATCCAGTACTAGTGTTGCTGGTGCAGCTGTGAAGTCTTATTTTCATTAAAGGATAGAGGTGCAAGGTGGAAATAAGCCGAAGACAAAAATGTTATCCACTGCCAGTGACCAATTAAAAAGGTGTATGACATTTTCTTCTTCCCAGCACGGTACCGATGTTGGTTTGTCATAATCCTGAAAAAACTGATGCTCCCTTGTGGCAGCACTATAAGCAATTCTACCCAGTTCATGAAAGAATTTATTCTATATTCTTATATACAGGAATAAAAAATCTTTCTAATGGCAGGGTCTGTCACAGTTATCATAAATAATAGCTGGATCATCTGCAAATATAAGCTCTGGAACAGAAAAAAAGACTAAGATACTTAACAACGGAACTATTTTCCTACCATTAAGAATCCCCATCACCATGCTTATTTAGAATATTTACAGTGGAATTTACTCTAAATACATGAGTAGGATTTTGACCTGAATTTTCATACACACGAAGTTGGTATATGTTCTTTATTTCATGACTGTATTTATCACAACATGCAGTTGTTAGTCTGCTTGGTGTTGCCTCAGTGATAAAAATCTGGGCATTTTACCTCTGATAAATGCTGAACATTATTCTTTTTGTCCAAAAATATCTTTGTAAGGTCCTTCATTGTATATAAGAGCATCAGACCGTCAGAATGAAAACAAAATCCTTGTTTTATTTGTCACACAAACCCAAAAAAGAGAACATTATTTCCAGGCTGCTCAGCAATTCACCTCAATCTTCTGTGGATGCAGTAATAATTTATCAGTGTGCATTCATTCTCTGCGGCCACCAGACTGTTTGCCTGCTTCAAAAATGTGATGCAAAGGAATAGGCTGAGTTCCAGTTTGCATATCATTATGGAATTTACAGGATTAAGCACACCCAATGGGAGGCACATTTCTTGCAGAAGCATTAGATTGTAGCTTTATGAAAATGAGCAGCCGGCATATCCTTAAGCAATTTATAGCAACTGGAAACTGGACCCCAAGCCCCCAAGAAAATTTAACACCACCTTTATCTGTAAGCATTTAGCAAAAAATAAAAGAGGGAATATAAGGTTTATGAACAAAGAACCCTTAAAGATTTATCTCCTTAATTATCCCTATTCTCCCAACCACTGTAATCATAATTTGCTTTTTAAGGCATTCAGTCTTTTTAACAGTTACTAAGCGACTAAACAGGTAATGATTCTTACCTGACAAATAATATTTTGGATGTTATTCCAAAAAGCTGATTCAGAACAAGTTGTACCTCAATTGAACCAATCCATTGCCGTGACCCAACAAATGCTGCAGGCTTGTCTCCAGCATCAACTAGTGCCTTTGCAACATCATGATGAAGAAGAAAAACAAACATCAGCAACATATAGTAGGGAATTCCACCACATTTTTGTGAATAAAGTTGGTTTATATTTATGGAAATGTGTTTTGAACCTAGCCAGTCAAAAGCAGAAAATAGATATTGAACACATTCACTGGGGTTCTGTTTTGGAAATGTCCCTTTAAGCAGTAACACAGAAGAGTGTCTGTAAGCACAGACTAAAACCCAGGTCCACAGGCAGACTTCAAGGTGGGATGGTGAGCACTGAGTCTAATAATGGAGTGCATCATTTGGACACTGCAGAAGCCACTTCATAGACTGAAGGGCTTGGATTCCTATTCAGAGCATCTCAGAAAAGGATCCATAAAACAGTGCTCTGAGAAAGAGGCCATTGAAATACATCAAAAGTTGTGGTTTATTTTAAACTCTTCTCCTTTCTGATGCTTATATGTTACATGCAGCACTTGAGAGGGTCCTTTTCTGCTCAGGATACAAAGCCCAAAACGTCTCCTGCAGGCTACTGCCCTCTTCTAGATGCCTAAAAATACTACAGGAGTGCACAGACTTCAGGAGCTTTTAGGTTTAGATCTGGTCTGAGCAATGTTCAGGAAATGCAGTTTTACCTTTAGTGCCCACATCCTTGCTAGGTACAATGAAAGTTGTTTTATGAACTGGATTAAACTTTGCTAAAAATGTTCAGTAAGCTAATAGAACACAAAGAACTATTTTTAGAAGATAGAAGATGAGTATTTCTGGATAGGCACACAGTATTAGTTACCCAAGCCTACAGTTTTTCTTCAGTGCTGTTAAGAGAAATGAACACATTCAGATATGCATTTGAATTCAAAATAGAAAAAGAAGTGAAGGAGAGTTCAAAAATCAGGAAAAGCATACTGCTCTCAAAGGCAAATTTGCAAAAGATGTCAGTAAATTCATGCATAGCATCTGCGGACTAACCCAACTGTCACTGAACACAAAAGTAATTTTTAAAACTGACTTCAGTATGACACACTGGGTTCTTTGTTTTTTTCTCATTTGGCAAAAACACTGAAAATGTCATAATCTCAGCTTCTAAAAGAACATTAATCCAAGGAAACATTTAAAAGACTACTCTAAGGAGTCTTATTTGTACAGATAATGCCATTTAACACTGATAAACATTTGGAGACAGATGTCCTATAATAAAACTTGTTAAAAACAATAATTCAGAACCACTAGTTCAATTTAAGAGATAAATTAAAAATATAGCACAAATCAATATATATGAATTGGATATTTTAAAAATAATCTGCACAAATATTTCTAGACAAATATGCATAAAATAATGAATCTCCTTAAATGTTCTGTACCTGTTGAATTTCCTTGTGTGTTGGTATAGGTCTATCAACATAACCTTGGTGCTTGAACCAAGAGCAGATTGTCTGCAAAGACCTGTAGGCACAACCCCAACCACTGTCATCAGTTCGATCCTGCATATAGTGGTGATAACTATACACACCATGTACTAAATAAACCTGCACAGAGAGAGATAATACAAAAGAATCTGATCACACTTGCATCAGTTTGCAGAGGAGTCATACGACCTGTCACTTGCACTGTAAAAGTTTTCAGGTGAGAACTGCAAATCTTTGGAAGAATCGAAGGGCCATTATTCACACGATTACTCCTCTTGTTTTTTATTTCTAAACACCTCTGTTCATGTTTTTAGTTCTTGTCCTGGCTCTGAGAAACTTTCAAAGTATATGCTAAAATCCTTTTCCAAGAAAACCCAATTTCTTTGGGACAAATACAGCAAACTAAAGGAATGGCATTTTGTGCAGAGAAGCCCTTTGATTTAAAAGGCTGGGGCAATTATTTCACTTTCTCATCTACACAACACTGACTATCTAAATTACTTCTTTTAATAACAAATCTCAAGTAAAACAAAAAGTATTTTCTGACAAATGTTCAACTTAAACTTACCATATTAGACTCCATACCAGGTGAATTAAGATGTAAGTGTGGATTTCTGAGATATCCATCTTTATATGGTTCATCTGGAAAATGATAAGCATTTGCTCTCTTGAAATACGGTCTGTCACAAGGCAGATTGTATAACCCATGCAATTCCTACATGCAAGTTTGAACAAAAATAAAAAGCACAATTCAAATTTTGGATTACAAGAAAGATCAAATTGTAAGTAGCAATAAAGACACACATAATTTTAACAGCATAGCGTAGCAAATTATTAAAATATGCTTAATTAAACATTCAGCATGTATGTTTACTACTAGAGCTCACCTCTCAAAGGAAGCTCATGCAGGCTTACCTCCTGTCTAAAGGGCCCACTGTTTTATGTAGTCCTGTTACATAATGCCTGCTGCTGGAGCCCCACTGAAGATACCATGAGGGACAAGTTTGTTATGGAAGTATGATAAAACACATCACAGAAAAGAATTACAGTTTTATCTATGTAGTAGTGTGATAGATACACACACTGTAGTAGTAGATAGATACACACACTGAATTACAATCTTAACTGATACCGAAGACATACAAATACCAGGTACTGAGACAAATGAAAGAGTCTGAGCTTATGGCTCAAGCAGATTCAGTCTATTTTTAAATCTCTTAAGTCCTGTTTATAACAGAGCAGCCACATTTAAAGAGATATACTGTCTTATTTCACAGAGCTTGAAAGTGAAAGGAATGATGAGATCATCTAGGATAATGTGTGTAACGCAGGTAATACATTTTAGGCAGTGGTAACACTTTCCATCAGTGGGTAAGAGTGAACAGCAGATAGAGAGCAGGAAAGCCACCAGTGCCTGAGGCCTCTGCAAATGCAAGGCTAGATTAAGTTTTATAGACCCAGTAATGCTTCACACAGAAGAAAATGAAAAATCACCACAGCTTCTACACCTCTAAGCTGGCAGAATATTCTTCCTCTGCTGTCAGTATGTGTAATTGTGTGACCTGGTCGAACTCAGTCTCAATCTGAAAGTTCTGCCCCCTCACAACATTTGTCCACCTCATCCTCCTTTTTCTAGATGTGACAACCCAGAAGGCAAAAACAACCCAAAAGCTAGCTAAGCCTACTGTAAGCCACAAAGCCAGCCTCCTCCACACAAACAGACAAAACCCCAAGAAAGAAACCAAAACAAACAAACTCTCCTGGCACAAACCCTTTCAGGACATGTTAAAGCCTGAATGTAGAAAAATGCTACACATACTCTGATATTCTATCGTGGAAGTGGAGAAATTCAAAGAATACTGTACTGGATAGATAAAATCTATCTAAACCAAATTTTACATACTTTTAAAGTTTCTATTGTTCACTTACCAAAATGAGATCTGGCACATATTTTATAAAATAACTTCTAATAAATCAAGCTTCCACATTCAGTATGCTGCTTTGGTTATAGTAAAAATAAATTAAAAAAAATAACATTATCTGTTAGTATTTATTCTACATTGACTAAATGAAAAGCTTTACCACTGCTTCAATTACAACAATTCAAAATAAAAACAAAATCTCAGGTTCTGTTAACTGTTTCTTGGCTTTACCTTTCTGTAACTTTCCAGCTGATCATCCGAAATACCTGTAGGATACGAGATTGTTACAAGGTGATTTTTTCCTGGTAACATGAAATGAAATTGTTCTGGTACCACAATTGATGTTCCTTTCACGTATTTCATGATACATCTTTCCATGTCATTTAATTGCCCATGAATTGCTTTCACCAGGAGATTTTGTACCCTGCAAGGTCCAAAGGAGAATATTAAAAAAGCAGAGCAGCTATGGTGGATCACACAAACAGATAGCTCTGGCACTTATGCAATACTCATATGCATATCTGCAACTGGTCAGATGAATGTGCTACTTCCCAGCTTCTGCTCCCACAGGCAAAGGCAGAGCCTCACTGTGCTTTAGTCAAAGCATGTCTGTGCAGAGAAACCAGTCCCTAGTGATTCAGTTCTCCAAAGTGCAGGTATGCTGGTTTCTATCAGAAACACAACCATTATAAGCATTTGCCAAAATAAAAATTACATATATGACTACATGTTTGGTTTGTTTATTTATTTTGGTTTTTTTTTCCATTTTATCCACCCCATTTAGTATTGTTCAGAGTCAAATCCTAAGGAAAAAATAGAGGCAGCTTCAAATGTTTTCCATCTGGACCTACCCAGCTGCAGTCCCTAGTGGAGGGCTGAGATTAGAAAGACTCATCAAGTACACCCCAGCTCTCACTTTTATACACCTCGCAGACTTCCAAGAATTTTTAGAACATTTCCCTGACTTTCTCATTGCTAAGTAATAGTTATGAGTCATCAAATCTATCAGACATTGATAAACTCAATTTTTTGTAGGCAGCAAAAGGATTGTTCTCAAGATTATTAAAGCTAACAGCTGTCCACATGATCTTTTATTATTTACATAGTTAAAATTCCACTACAAAAATATTATATACTTTTCATTAAAATGATGAGTGATACAGTTTTACTTCATTACTTCAAGAAAAAGCAGAAAGGAAGCTGAAAAATTACAAGTTCAGGATAACACTTACTTTCCCCACATTTCTTCTGGAGAAACAGATACAACAACATCAACTGGCAATGTCATACTTATGTAGTGGTGTTCCTTATTTTCCCTTTCAATGACTGGAGCCAAAGCAGCTAATGAAGATGTCATTTCCAGCATGAGGTCTACATTGACTATCTGCTGCTGCAGAGAATAAAGACACCAATAGGACATCTGCAACTACACATGCACCAGGAAGGCAAAAGAAAGACTAGATATTTGATATCAAACTCAGTAATGAAATACTTGGGTTAAAAAAAAAAGCTAGTAACATCAAAGACAAACTTCTACGTGCTGATCTACTATAGGTGGACCTATGCACTCACATTGAGTTCTTTAAAATGATTCTTTTAACTCATGTCAATGTCTATTTGTGTACAAAAAAAGCTCAGGGAGGACAAGTCTGAAAATGTTTAAATGGTAAATTGTCTTATGTAATTTTTTACTGGGGTGAGGCACATACCGTATCTTGTAACTTCTTATCCTTCTTTTTGCCAAGCTTTCGTTTGGTCTCATCATCTTGATCAAATCTGAAGTATCAACAGAAAGAGAAATTTCTATAATAGGAAATTAATCTGCTATCTCCCCCCCCAGTTTTTAAATATACTCACTGTATAAATCGTGTTATCTCCTTACATGCAGATTCATCAGTCAGCTCTGGGACTGTGGTCATACCATTGTTAGGCCACACATAGACAGAACTGTGGCAAATTCTTAATACAAGAACCTCTGAGGACAATTTGTTCGCAAGATCACTGAAAACATATCCTAATGCCTTTTTTGTTGATTCCTCTGAAACACAATAAGGATACAATTAGACTAGTAAATTACCTCACCCTTTTTTATAGCTGCTGGGCATACATTAAAAAAAAAAAAAGTTTTGACTGGGAATAAAAACCTAACTGCTGTTAGGACCAGAAAAATTACTAGGTAAACAAAAACGGATGTAAGATTTCACTTAGCTGGTCTGCCTCAAACATTCATACTCATACCTCCCTGAACAAAAAGTTCTCTTTTCTCTCAGATGTCAAATATGAAGAGCTGAATGAATTACAGAAAAATAACCTAATTTGCTGTCAATTCTCACATCTATAATTCTTAACCAAACAGTTGCAAAGAAACTTCTATGTACAGAAAAACTTTTAACTAAATCCTGAAAAGATTCAATCTGAGTCACGTGTTTCTGACTTCATATCATTGTTCAGAAATACAAACAGACCAAATGTTTGGAAAAGCAGAGCCTACATTCCAACAGAGGACTAAGTTTTGGCCAACATAAACCTGCAACTGTAACCCTGGTCTGCCTTAAACTTTATTACTGGTATAGACAGTTATCTTTCAGAGCTTGACTTGACTATTTAAGTTTTACCCACACCTTACAACCTGAACCAATACTGCACATGATGGAGCAACTTTTGCATGTTACCCACTTTTTCTTCACTGAGGAGGTTAAAAACCATTACTTTGAATACAACAAGTTTAAAAAGCCTAACAAATCATCAAAGACTGTGCTGTATATCTTTAATCCATTAACTTAAATTTGGTAAGTATCAGATAACTTTTACACTAGAAGTCTGTAAAAACTACAGTATTAGAAAAGTCAAAAGAAAAGTGCTCCAAAAGAAAAATCTACTGCCTTCAAAAGGAGTGGTGTGTCATATTTACACACTAAGAGGTGTGAATACCACGCATGTGCACAATTCAAATACCACTCTGCTTCACTGCAGTTAAAATTCACTATACTGTAAACTAAGTGAAATAAATAGCCCTTATTTGAGGATGCAACTCACAAAATGTTGCTTTGCATTAGGCCAATCTATTCCACACTTCTGCTTGCACATCATCAACTTAAATGAGCCCAAGTTCCTTTTCAAGGTTCACTAAATACAGTGTTTCTAGTAGAGACTTGTCTTTTAAAATGCAGAATGAGCGACAGTTGAGCTAAAGACAACCTCCTTCCACATTCTGCCCTATGACAGCTCAATAGGTTGCTGATAGCTTTGAGCTGACTTTCTGAAGAGGAGGTCACATTGTTGTAATGGTGTGGGACTAGAGGAGCCCCTTAACACCATATGGACTTGTTATCACTTGGAGCTGCAGTAGCCAATCACACTTAAATTCAGTAGGGGGACTAGTTAACTTATTCCCCTTCTCTATTTCTCCACGAAGACTGGACCACAGTCCCAAAACTGTATTAATACAATCCTGTTAAAACCAAATTCATTGTCATTAAATTATTCTCTATTTGCATAGAATTTCAGGGTAAATTTTGGATTCAAGCTGAAAAGTGATCTCAATAACATACCCACAAGCAAGAAATATATGCAAATAAAATAAGTTTAAAGTGCCAATTTAAACTTTATTTCAAATTAAAATAAGAAACATTTGATGGAAAAAGCTCATCAGAAAATTTATAGAGGTAAAGAATAACATTTTGCGTATTTAATTGTTACAGGTTTTGGAAGAAGCACTTAACAGCTGGAGAAATGCAAACAAAAAATGTCTTAACTAGTTTATTAATAAAAGTTCATATAAATATTAAGAAAACTATTAATCTAATAGACACACCATCAGTAGTTGCTAGCTGAAATGCAAGATCCAAGCCTCCTCGTATTCTGAAGAGTATATCCATAGCTTCTAGAATTACCTAAGGAGTAAAAAGAAGCAATGAAAATTATTAGCCATTTCAACATGCCTTCTCTAAAGCCATAACTGACTGCTGTTTTACCACAGTATGCCAGCACACCAGCAATTACAGCAGCTGCTCAGGTTACAAGAGGCCAGTGAATAAACAGGGAAGAGAGTGCCACAGCATCGCACAGTTGGTGGAGCCAGTACCTCAATTACATGAGTACTCCTGCAAACACAGTCCTTAGAACACATTTCCTACCTAAACAAAAAAAAATTGTAATTCTATACTTCTACCATTTAAAAAAACTTTGAGTAAAATGTCCTTGTTTCAATCCAAAAGTCATGTTTCCCATAATATAAGTCTTCTTCTAGCTCAAGTAAACCAGGACTGCTCTGAGGAGAAAAAAAAGGGGGCAGACACATACACAACCTCTAGAACTAGGGCCCAGTTTCACATTTAACAGGAGAGCCATTTATGCCAGCATAGAGATCACCCAGCTGTTTCCAGACCACCCAGGAATGTCCCCTTCCAAAGTCCCCACTCTGTGTCCTCAGAACTGCTCACTGCAGACATTTTAACATGAACTTCATCAGAGAACTCATGCAGATGGAAACCCATCCCCTTATTGAGAGAAGACAGATCAATTCCCAGTCATGTTCAAAGTACTGGTACAAAAGCAGCTGTGGCAGTGCAGAGAGGAACAAAAGATGACAGCCAAGACACGTGTGGGTATTCTGCAATCTAAGCCCACAAAAAGAAATCTCAATCTAAACACACAAAAAGGCTTCACAGCCTTAATTACTCTAAAAAAACCCCACCAAACACCTATAATTACACTATGACCCTTTGGAAACACTTATCATGTAACTGTTTACTTACAAACTATGAGAGACTTCCAGGTGCAATGCTAACTTTCTTTCCATTAAAAGTATTCTAAAGAGAAATATGCAAGATATGCATACCTGATGAAAATATAATAATTTTCTACACTTTTAGTTGTGGGAAAAGGATTTTCAGGTTTCAGTGACTCTCGAGTGCCAAAGTTCTACAATAAAGAGTTTGGTTCCTGAAGCATAACTGTGAAGTATTTTAGATAACATGGTTATCTACATTAATAGGGTCTTGAAGTGTGGGATCCATAAGTGCCTGAGTGTGAAAAAAAGTTTGCCTGGTTAATGGGAAAGATCTTTTTATTTGAATTATTACTACGCAAGAATAACATTCATGAATAAGAAGCAGAGCTCTGCAAAAGGAGGAAGAAAGGATCTGGCCTTTTGACAGTGGCTCATCAAGGATGATCACAGAATGCATCAGGTTGGAAGGGATCAGAGTGCGTCACGTGGTCCAACCTCCCTGCTCAAGCAGAGTCATCCTAAAGGACACTGGACAGAATTGCCTGCAGACAGTTCTTGAACACCCCCAGTGAGGAAGACTCCACAACCTCTCTGGCCAACCTGTTCCAGTGGACAGTCACCTGTACAGTAAAGAAGTTCTCCCTCGTGGTCAGGTGGAACATCCTAGGCATCGGTTTATGCCCGTTGCCTCTTGTCCTCTTGCTTGGCACCACCTAAAAGAGCCTGGCTCTACCATGATGAGGTCTTCCGACAAATCCCTGACTAAAGCCACGCAGACCGAGACCCCCAGGGCGATGGGGAATTGCAGCTGCCAGCGGGGAGGAGGAAAGAGCAGCACGGGAGGCGCCGCTGCCCCCGTTTGACACAACCCAGGCCGTGCAGCGGGGCGCCCGAGGAGCCTCGACACCTCTCTCCGAGAAGCCCCTGCGGCTGGAGGTCCAAACGCAGCCGCCAAACCCACCTGGCAGCGAGGACACAGCTCCCAGCCCGCCAGAGGACAGGGCGGGCAGCCCCGGCCCTGCCGCCTGCCCAGACCGCGCGGGAGCACTCCCGGCCCCGCTGAGGACGGACGGACGGACAGAGGAACACCCACCTACCAGTACCCCCAAGGAAGGGGAGATGAGGGGAGGGGAAGGGAAGGGAGGGGCGGACTCACCACGTCCACCAGCGCTGCCGCGGGGGCCGGGCCCGGGCGCATCCTCGTGGCGCACGCGCGCTCCCGCCGGGAAGGGGCGGGGAGCAGCTCCCGGTGCCGGCACGTCCCAGGCTCCTCGGCGGCGGTCTCGCGCTGCGGGGCTGTTCCTTCGCCGTGGGTGAGGCCGGGCAGGAGGGGCCGTGGTGCGGCATGGTTCCCTCTGGAGTCAGCGGCCTTCCTTTCCTTTCTCTTCCCTTCCGTGCGGTGCTGCCGCGTTTCCCGGCGCTGCGGCGGAGTGCGTAGGGCTGAGCCTTCTTTAGCTCGGGCGAGCGTAGCTGCACTGAGACCAGTGCATCTGGTATCAGCGCCCTGCGGAAAGACTATTTCTGCAAATTCCACGGAAGACGCTCTGGAATCCCACTTGCCGGCCTTCTGCTTCGCATTGTTGCTGCTTCCAGGCCAGGCTCGTCTGCATCCACCGCCTCAGTCGCATCAAGCTGCTGAGGCCCAGAAACCACCCCGCCCCCCCCCCATTAATCTCTTGATCAGTGCTCTGTGCGTTACACTGTAGAATTTAATTCCAGGTTTGTTTATTTTCGATAAATTATTCCTATCCTCCTCAATAAGGCCAACTAGCTTCGTAATGGTGAACCCTTCAGCTGGTCTGCAGGGATCAGTTTTCTGTCTTCTCTGGTTGTTTCTGCTGTCGCCTGCCCTTTGGTTCCTTAGCCAACACATCTCTAACTACCAATACTCGAAGTACTGAGGTTACACAATGAAGCTTCACTGTGTGAACGTCCACAGGTTGCAAAAAAATAAACCAACCAAAAAAACCCCCCAAAACAACCCCAAATAAACAAACAAAAAAAACCCCCCAAACCAAACCAGCAAACCCCAAACAAAAAACAAACCCCAAACCCCCAAACTTCAAGCTTCTTAAAGCTTCCACATATCTCAGGTGCTTAGCACAAGCAAAATATCCCTAGACCTTCCATCGTATGCAGTATTCCAGCACACTACTTGTTATAATAAGATGTATAAAATTACTATTTCCACTGCTGTGATGCTGCTCTGCACCCATACGACAGACATGGGTAATGTGTGATATGAGTCTCTCAAAACTTTCTATTGGATATTCATGTGGTTTAACCCCAGCCAGCAGCCAAGGCCCATGCAGCCACTTGCTCACTCTCCCACCAGCAGGACTGGGGAGAGAATCAGAGAAGTGAAAGCTTATGGGTTGAGTTAAAGACAGTTTGTTAGGCAAAGCAAAACAAGGAATTAATTCACTGCTTCTCACAGGCAGGCAGGTGTTCAGCCATCACCAGGAGAGCAGGGCCTCATCGTGTATAATGATGACTTAGGAAGACAAATGTCATCACTCCAAATGTTCCCCTTCTTTCCTCCACTTGATGTACTGAGCATGATGTTGTATGGTCTGGAATATCCCTTTGGTCAGCTGGGGTCACCTGTCCTGTCTGTGTCTTCTCCCAGCTTCCTCTGCACCCTCAATCTCCTCACCAGTGTGGCAGTACAAAAAGCAGAAAAGGCCTCATCTCTGTGTAAGCACTGCTGAGCAATAACAAAAGATATCTGTATTTTATCAGCTCCGTGTTAAGCATAAATCCAAAACACAGCCCCATAGTAGCCATGGGGAAGAAAATTAACTCTACCCCAGCCAAAACCAGCAGAGTTATAAGTGTGCTATTTCTGATGGGACAGACTATATGTGAGCTCTGTATTCAAAACCTTCCTTGGCTATTTTAGATGTGGATTTGTGCTCTTATGGAACCATAGGAGGCTTATATGTGTACTTCAGTCCACACCTGAAAGCCAATGAAAGTAACATTCCTCCTGGAAAGAAGTTTTATACTAGTTCAGGAAAGAAAGGGACTGGATATGGGTAACTTCACAGTATTGCTTCTTGAAGAGTATTTTATTGAATGGTTCTTGAGGTCTGAATACCCAAGTAATGAATTTTGGGTTTACATTTATGCAGACCTTGCCACAGATGAACAACATCGGCATGAACCTGATGGAGTAGAAAGAATAAATGCAAAGGTAAAAATATTTTGGTTTATTATGTATTAGTGATATGATTATTTATTACTAGTAAGTAAGTGTAAACTAATAAGTTTAAATTAACTTTTTGTTCCCTGTGGATTTCCTTTAGCTTGAAATCACTAATGTTTATTTACAAGTGGAGGAAGGGAAAAAATTTAATAACCATCTTGTATAAAAATGGTTTAGATATTGTTCATTTACTATTTTTGCTTTGAGACATATGGCAGTATCCCACACAAGGTAAGGATTTGACCTTAATTTTTTACTTGGAGACTTAAGCTACATTGCCATAATAACCAAACAGTGCCAAAATTGAAAGCACAATAATATTTCTATGTTGTTGTTGGAAGAATGGTACCACATTATCCTAGATGCTATATAAAACAACATTGTTCCTTTTTTCATGTAAATTCATAAGTCTAATAAATCTTGTAAATCTAAAAACCTTGTCTGGCTGACAGTGGTGATCCCATGGCTCCCATGGGAAGCTCCAGGATCCCTGTCCTTCACACCATATATGCTTTTCCTGAATATTTAAATTACATGTATTTCCTAAGCTACTGCACACTTTTCTTCTCTGCTATGTGACTTATTACAAGTTGCTTTGTTGTTGATTGAATTGCTTACTGCTGGACTATTCAGGAATGCAGCCTCAGCAGACCAGGGGGTTTAGCTGTACTTAGGATTGCAAAGAATTAATTATGTCTCTGCATGTTTTTTAACTAAAATTTGCCACTCTTGTAGTATTAGTGGACATACTATTTCAGGAAAAGCCAAAGCTGCATTTAATCCTGTATGTCAGAAAGCTTATTGATTATAATGCTGAAACTCTGCCGTCTGTGACAATCCCTATACCAGTACTGGACATAGAGGTATACTAGTAAACTAACATAGGAACAAGCTTTCTTTTCTTTTCTTTTCTTTTTTTTTTTTCTCCCCTCAACACAGCTCATTTTAGCCAGTTTTTACTTTTTCTGTTGCATTTTTAAGATCCTTTCCTCAAAATCCAAATATACAAAAGAACATTTAAAACAAGTAATTCATCAAAATAGTGACTAAAATTTCCCCTAACTTTTACATTGCAAATTTAAGGAATATTTGGGTGTTTTTAAAAAATATATATGATATAATGCAGTCTGGTATTAAGTATTCTTACTTGCTTTTGCATGAAAATTATTTTGATTAACTCAGTTATATTGTAAATGGGCACTTCGAAAACGTCTTTTTTTTCAATCACGTGGTATGAAAGGAGGCACATTTGATCCTTACCTAAGGCATTCTGCTGGTCTTTGCTGATCAAAATCTAAAGCTGGCATAAAAAATGAAGAATGAGTGATTATTCATCCTCCTCCTTGATCTAAAAGCAGACCTGTCACTTTGATATAGCATAACAGCTTTGAATGTGACAAAGTAAGTTTAATTGGAGTTCTTGTTTTATGTTTGCTGTCTATCAAAAGTGATTAGCACAGCTGTTTATTGCTGTATAAAATAATTGAATAAATGAAGAAATGAATTATTGCAAAAAGGGTAAGAAATGTATGAGGAACCTGGCTTTCAAAATTCATTCCTACTCTATTCTGCAAATTCAGGTTACTTTATAAGGGTATATGGATCTGGCTATATAGATATATATATATATGTGGTCTCTCATATATATATATGTATATATATTTATATATGGTCTCTCTCTATATAGAGACCTTAGAAATCATGCTATACAGATGTCACTGAACAAGTATTGGTTTTTATTCTTTTCTGACTTGAAAAATGTAAAAACACCAGGAGTGTTCCTGTTAAAAAACATCTGGTTTTCCCTTATGTTTATGGCATAAAATTGGCTCCCTCTGCTGGCAGACATAACAATGAGGTAATTTAAGCCTGTGAAGCTTTTGAACAATGGCACTCAAAAAGGATTCTGAACTATGAACATGTCACTGTGCAATGTTAGAAGAGATTTGTAGAACACAGTGCATGTATATAGGTAGATAAGCACGTTGCCTTTCACTTGTGGTGGGCTCACCTTGGCTGGACAGTGGGTGTCCACCAAATCCTCTGTCATTCTTGTCCTCCATGAACTTCTCCAACACGAGTCCTTCCCACATTAATGAACCATTCTAGCATGGGTCCCTTCCCACGGGATGCAGTCCTTCAGGAACAGAGTGCTCCAGTGTGGGTCCCCCATGGGGTCACAAGTCCTGCCAGCAAACTTGCTCCAGCATGGTCTCTTCTCTCCATGCATCCACAGGTCCCTGACAGGAGCCTGCTCCAGTGTGGGCTTTCCACAGGGTCACAGCCTCCTTTGGGCATCCACCTGTTCAAATGTGGGGTCCTCCATAGGCTGCAGGTGGATACCTGGTACAGCATGGATCTCCATGGGCTAGCAGGGGAATCTCTGCTCTGGCACCTGGAGCACCTCCTCCCCCTCTTTCTGCACTGATCTTGGTGTCTGCAGAGCTGTTGCTCTCACATATTCTCACTTCTCTCTCCACTTGCTGAAATTGCTCCTGCACAATAATGTTTTTCCCCTCTTAACTATGTCAGCCCTGAGGCCTTACTGCCATTGCTGATGGGCTCAGTCTTGGAGCTGGCTGGCACTGGCTCCATTAGACACAAGGGAAGCTTCTGGCAGCTTTCACAGAAGCCATCCCTTGTTGCCCCCTCCTCCACCAAAACCTAATCGTGTAAATCCAATATATCACTACTAATGAAAAGTAAGAAAGAACCAAAAATAAGTTTTTGGTACACCAAAACTACCAGCGCTGATGGAAGGAAGTATGACCTGCCATGTATACACCCGTGTAAAAGGGAAAAAGAGTGGTATACTGCTCTGAGCAACCTTCTTATCAGTGTAATTGTTTGTATTATTGTTTTATCAACAGAATAAAAATTCATGTTCCAAATTAAATACTTTTGTTGGGAAAAAATCCACAACTGTGTGTGAAGTAGGTTTCAAAATTGAAAGGGAGATACTGATTGTGCCTTATCACTCTGTGCTCACATGTGCAGTTAAGATGGATTCATTAAAAATATCCAACATGAATTCCACAGAGAGAAATTAGAACTAGTATTTAAAATTCTCCACTATTATTTCTCTCCTAGGAATTTTAAAGAATATATTAATTTTTGGTTCATTATTCCTAGGTTTAACAGAATGGTAATTGTAAACTGAATTTATTACAAATATGAAGCTCATAGGTCATAGATTTTAAGAAATGTGGTAAGAAATTTTGCAAAGCATCTACTTCCCCACTAAATTACAGTTCTTTCTGTACCTTCCAATGAAAAGCTTATTTTCTGATGTTCGGACCATAATCCTGTAATTGGATTTGCTAGTGTCGATTCTTGCTCTCACCCAGAGCTCCATTGAAATCAATTTGACTTTACAAGGATGCAAGGTTTTAAATTGAATTACTGGACAGGGTGTACCACATTTTTTTCATTTTTGCAAAAACTCTTGTAATGTTTACAGTGATATTCTACAAAAATCCAGTAAGTTTCTCTTAATTTTCATTCACATCACTGAATGCAAAGAACTACAAGACTGCACAGCTGACATCTTATTAAGTGCAAAAGGTGAAATGATGGGTACACTTTTTTAGTCTCTAAACTGTTAACAAATCAAAATATGAAAAGTGAAATTCAACTATATAGGGCAATCCAATCTCTTTAATTTTTGAAATTTCAGTATTTTTTTTCCAAATATAAAGCTATAATAAATAGTTTATTTATTGAGTCCAATGTTCAATTTTTATATACATTTTCATCTTATTGCCTAGCTGGAATTTTAAAAGGTATGTTTAGAAAGCATACCTTCTAATGAGTAATTTGGCATGCAAATTGACTATATATTGCAGTGGATGGAAGTGCATATGTGGCCAAAAGTGAAACTACTATGATTGTTTCCGTTTAGCAGAATTACAGCTTGTGCTTTATTTCATCTATGTTGTCTAAGAACAGTTTTAAAAATGTGTAATTTTTAGTTTTGTTGACCTCAAAATGACCAATATCAAGCACTGTTCAAAGGCAGACTACAAGCAGACTGTCAGGAAGTGAGTCATCTCTATTTACCAGCACGTCATCTCTATTTACCGCTCCGAAAACTGCTGTGGGTCACTAGCCCGAGAGCCCGCAGGGTGGCGGAGGAAGGCCGGGAACGGAAGGCAGGGAAAGGCTGTGCTGCTCCGCCGCCGTCAGTGCTGGAGACAGCCCCTGCGCATGGCTCGCTCGACCCTCTGAGGGCCTTTTCTTTTTCTGTCCTTCCTTCCTTCCTTCCTTCCTTGCTTTCTTCCTTCCTTCCTTCCACCAAGGCAGGAACAGGGAAGAAATCTCTCAGGCTTCTGTAATATAATTGGTTAACATGTTTAGTGATGAGAGATGTTGAAGAAATTTGACCTTTTTAATATTCAGTCATGGGATGTGTCATTCAGTGCTTATGCTGAAAGTTTGCACATGTGTTTATAGCATCAGAGGATCATAATTCCGCAGACTGACAAAGGCATTGATAGTTGTCTATTTGAACATCATTTTTGACAGGTAGTTTGCAATTATGTAGGTAAGAGAGTTAAGTTAGGGACATGACTCTCAGTCTGCAAAAATGACATAGCTGTAATACTCAAGGCCTTCAGGCTCTCTGAATAGTTCTAACATGTTTTTGCAGAAGTACAAAGTTAGTGAAACCGCTTTACACCTGTCAAGGGACAGCTGAGGAGCTTAGTGTCTGGAATTAGGCCAGCAGTATTACACAACACCAAGAAACACAAATCTTATATTTAGCTGCTTACCAACTGAGAAATAAATTTATTTTTGCTTTTAATTTTTGTGGCGTCATAAGGGAAAAACAAATTTTGGGTTATGTGTGCACTCCATAATTAATAGAGCATAAAATCTGTCACTGTAATCAGTCCTGTTTACAATTTTGGAGAATTTTATGGATCCTATTCTAAGATTAGTGTCAGCATTGTCTCCAGAGTTTTTTCTTCAGTGTTTTTCCATTAACTAGAATCAGAACCTTTCTTTGGGAGTCACTGATGGAGAAATCTGCCCTTAAAGTTTTGGGAATGGCTTTTTAACAGTTAATGGTTTTGATCTTTCTTTCAGGCATTTCAAAATGTCATTAAGCTATGCTAGCAAATCAAGTAGTTTTTTTTTTTTTTTGCATTAGGCTGTTTTGTCAAAAATAATGAAAATAACAAAAAACCGTACTATACCATGAAATATTTAGGAGACAGCAGAAGGCTTTGCTTTGCTTCCAAGCAGTGCAATAGGAAGAAGAATGAACTAGTGATGCAAGAAAAATTCACCATTTGAATTGTATAAATGTAAAATTAATTTATCAGCGCCTGATATAAGCCATCCAAGTCATGGAAATTTCTCAGAATACTGTGTCTTCTTTTTTAGTGAAGATACAACCATTATAACCAGTGTGTTCTGCCACTGATGCATGCAGGAACTGACATACACATCAAATTAGTATTACTGGAAGTGTGTGTATGACTCTCAGTCAGGGAGAGAGTTAATCCTGGTGTATACTACCATTTTAAAGACCTTCAGAGAGCTTGCTGGACCAGGAATTTTCTGGCCACCATGGCAGGAACAGGGAAGAAATCTCTCAGCAGAACCCTTGTGATACAGTCCCAGGCTTTGTATACAAGTGGTGGAGATCCCCTGTGTGCCCCAGGAGATGGTTTTGATGTTAGTTTCTGAATGGGACAATGCAGATACCATTGTGGTTGTGTGGTACCTAGAGTGGCCCACTAGTCTCATTCCCCACCATTTGCTTTAAGAGCTGAGGGCTGCCCGGTCACTTTTAAGCTGGGAAGTGCTGCCGCAGCTGAGTGTGGAACCTAATGTTAAAGGTTTTGGTCAAAAAAAAGAAAAAGTTGTGGGATGGAAGTATACAATTGCTTGGTCACTTGGTAGAAAATAATTTCTGCTTCGTGGAAAAGTGAATTGGATGTGGAGTTAAACTTGAATAGATGAAGTCAAAAAGTCTTTTTTTTTTTTTTTTTTTTTTTT